>JAAOMT010000128.1:801470-892917 GCA_016748015.1 Geosiphon pyriformis | reverse complement strand
AGAATTTTCATCATCAAAGAAGAATTTTCATCATCAAAGAAGAATTTTCATCATCAAAAGAGTAATTTCATTTAAATTTTCTTTTCTTTTCTTTTCTTTTAGGCTAAACTTTTTATTAAATTATCTTTTTTTAAAATTATTATTATTTCATTTTTTCATCTTCATCATTTTCTCTCACTAAATTTAAGTTATTTTTATTTTAAAATTTATAGTTTTTTAAAGAATCATCGATTACAACATCTTTTATTGTTATTATTGTTATTATTATTATTATTATTATTATTATTATTATTATTATTATTATTATTATTAAAAATTTTTAGAATTTACCAGAATGTCCAAATATAGAGTCATAATTATTGTGGTACAAGACCAAATTGAATGATTTGATGATATATAAAAAATAGATTAATTTCAAGATAGAAAAACGTCCATTAAAATGGAATTCATAATAATAATAATAATAATAATTATAATTATACGTTTTCTAAAATATATGAAAATTGTGTATGGTAATAATATTGTTTTGATTTATTATAAATTAAATATTTTATAAAATACAATCTTATCACACTATTTTTTTTCATATCATGTGTAAATATTGCATGTGTGTTTTCAATTCTATCAAACTAATAAATTACAATTTTGGAATTAAAACAACAACAACAACAACAATAATAATAATAATAATAATAATAATAATAATAATAATAATAATAATAATAATAATAATAATAATAATAATAATAATAATAATAATAATAATAATAATAATAATAATAATAATACAAAGAAACAATAAACATTATCAAACAAACAAACAAAAAAACAAAAAAACATCTGGTTACTTTTATTTAATAAACGTGAAAAAGTAAAAACTACCTTATTTAATAAAGTCTTCAATCTTTCTATTTATTAAGCTTCAAAAAAAAAAAAATGTTCATTTGAGAATATTCGGGTTATGCTAGTTTTTTTTTATTCAAAATTCATACTTGATTACCACTTCATTCATATTTGATCCCATCCAATTCATACTTAAATACTTAGATAAGTGCAAAATTATCAAATTCACCATGACTATAAGAAGAAACAATAACCGTTTCAGGAATGAGAGAAGGTGAAAGATTCGTTTTCTCGATTGTGACCTCTTCTTCTTTATCATCATAATCATCATCATCATCATAATCATCATCATCAATATCCATTTCTACCTTTCTTTCAAAGAAGGCTTGGTATAGAGCTAAAAAATCTTGTTCAGTTTTGTTGACCAATGATGACGACTGGTATTTTCCTTTTTTTTCCATTTTGTTATTGAACGAGACTGGAAATTTTGATCTAGATTCACTTTTTTGATTATTCTTTTTTCTCTCTTGCCCTTTAACTTTTTTATCCTTTAGAGTCGCCACCCTTTTTTTTTTGTTGTTGTTGTTGTGGTATGGTTTTTGTGAAGAAGGACCAACAACTTTTGTTGATGCTTTTGGCTTCCTGAATTTTTTGGAAATTTTTGATTCATCGGGAACGTTCAACAAAGTATATTTCGTAATTTGTCTTTGTTGTGAGTTAACATCATCATCATCATCATCATCATCATCATTATTGTCGTCATCATCATCATCATCATCATCATCATGACCAAGAATTTCATGATATTCCTTAAATAAACAAATTATTCTGGGATGCGCAGGGTTTAGAAACCATTTGTATGATGGCTTTTCACCAATGGACTCCTTATAATCTTTAACCAAAATTGGTAACCCGTCAACATTGTTATAAGGACAACCAGCTTTAGTTTTTCCATTATAAAAGGTGGTTATATTTGCTGACACTGTGTTTACAGGTGTCTTCCCACTTTATTTTTGTTAAAAACATGATAAAATTGTGAAAACTAAGTTTATCTTTTTTAATTTTTCTCAAGAGATTTTCTACTAACCTGATCGTTGCGAGATTATCTTTTTTAATTTGTTCCGCTATTTCTGCAACTTTACTCGGTTTATTATTTTTCAATAAAAGTGCTTTAATCACACCCAAAAAGACTTGTCGTGATTTTCCGAGCTCTCTTATATCGTTAAAAATTGTTTTCGTTAAATTATCCATTTGTTCCATGTTAGTTTGGTTGGGGTCTGGTTGGGTTTGGGTTAGGGTTTGGTTTGGTTTGGTTGGGTTTGGTTTGGTTGGGTTTGGTTAGGTTGAGTGGGTTTTTTCAAAGATATTTCAAAGTTTCAAAAGGATGGTTTGTTTTTGAGAGAAATAACCCTATTGGAATAATTAATAGTCAGTTATTCTAAAAGTCACAAAATGAACAACTTCAACAAATAAACTCCCGCAGTGGGTAGTAATCATAATACGAAACCGCATTGTTTATCATGAATATGGTGATATCACTTTATGTTATTTTATTTTATTTTATTTTATTTTATTTTTGGTACATTTAAGAGGATCTCAAAGAAAAATAACAATAACTTTTTGTTAAAGATTCACAGACAAGAATAAAAAATTTTTTGTGCCTACCCAAAAATTATTTAATAACTTTCTTTTTATCCTTTGAAATTATTTAAACTTCTAATTGAACAAATTTATTTATTTTTGTTTAATATTAAATTTCATTAAATTAATCCCCCTCTCTCTCCTCTCTGGAAGATGGAGATTTATTCAATTTTTAACAAATATATCATATTAATTGTTCCTGTCTACTGATAAATTTTTTGATTTTTTGATGTGATTTTAAATACAATACACGTATCATGAACAATTATTCTTTTTTGTTATTCTTAAACCAGTTGAATAATTGAATATATATAAACTTTCGTAATAAATGTGATGATTAATGATTATGATTATGAAATAATACAGATAAGCGCATGTAATATTTTATCAGAAAGTGGGACAAAAAAAAAGGTGTAAAAACAAAGCATTAATAATAATAATAATAATAATAATAATAATAAATTTGAAACTCAAAAATTAAAGCAAATTGGAATCAATAATTTATTTTTATTTACATATATGATCAATTATTCAAATTTTATGTTAAAATTATTACATATAAAAAAAAAATTATTTATTTTAAAGATAAATAAATTTTAAATCTTTAATTTTTAAATATATATATATATTTATTTATTTATATGTTTTAATTAATATATAATCTTATTATTAACTTAATAAAAATTATATTAATTAAAATAAAATGTAAATCATATATTTTTTTTAAATCAAATTAAAATTTTTAAAATGTTTTTTATTGAATTTTAATTATAAAAATTATAAATTTCAAAAATTATAAATTTATTTACTTTATTATTATTTTATAAAAATATTTTTATTTTATTTATTTTATTATTATTATTATTATTATTATTTTAAAAAATACTTTTAAATCAAATTAATTAACTTTTTTTTTAAATATATATTTTATAAAATTAATTACTTAAATATATAATTAAATATATTTTATTTTTTAATTATTTAAATTTAATTATTATTAAAAATATGTAAATATTTAAAATTATTATAAATTAAAATTTTTTATTATCATAGAAATTACTTAATAGTATTTTTACTAATAAAATATTTACAATTATAGAAATTACTTAATAGTATTTTGTAAAAATACTTTTTTTAAATAAAATATTTATTAATTAATTAGTTTTTTGTAATATCTTTTTTATTTTTGATTAAAAGTTTTTTTTTTAAAAAATTCTATTAAAAAGATTTATTTAAAGTAATTTTAATATAATTTTTGAAACTTTTTAAAAGTTTTAAAATATTTAATAAGAATAATTAAGTTATTTATTTATTTATTTTTTATTTTTTATTGTTGTTTAAATAATTAAAAAAACTAAAACAGCTAAAAAATAAATTTCTTAAATTTTTGTTATATTTAATAACAACTTTTTTAAAATATTAAATAATATAAGTTTTAATGTTTTAAAACTTAGTTTTTTTTTTTTTGTAAAAAATAAAGTTTTTGTATTTTTTCTGTTTTTTACTAGTTTTATATTATATATATTAATTATAATATTTAGCTTTATTATAATTATAAATAAAAAAATTTTTATTTTAAATAATTATAATAAAAACATATTAATTAATATTAATTTAAATTAATCTTTAATTATATTATTTAATATATATATTAATTATTAAAAATTTATTAATTAAGTAATTTTTACTTTAATGTTTTGTTTTTTTATTAAAATTAAATTAATAAAATATTTAATTAATAAATTTTTTTTTTCTCTTATATCTTAAATTCACAAAAAGAGTATATTTGTTAAAAAAAAGTTTTTAATCATTCAGTATGATAAATTTAAATTATTTTTGCTTTATTATAAAAGCTATTATTAGTTCTAATATTATTATTATAAAGAAATCTATTAAAAATTCTGGCTTTAATACTAATATTAAACTTATTATATCAAGAAAAAAAGAAGATATGGTGTTTTAAAAGATGATATTAGTAATAAAAAATTTTTTGCTAAAGGATTGAGTGGTTGTTTTTGGAATTCAGAAACCAATAACTTCACCAAATTTAATAGTATTAACATAAAAACAGAGTATTTGGTTAAGAAAACTAATATTGACTATAGTAAAAGTACTATTTTTGCTAAGGTGAATTCTAATCTAATACCAAAAAGTTCATGAGTAAAAACCAAAAAAACATTAAAAAAGCCATTGAAAAAAATCAATTTTTTGAGTAATGATAATAATAATGTTTTTTTAAATGTTTCTTTAATACTTTTTTTTTAAGAATCTGGTCAATGTTTTTGTTAAAAAATTTTTTATTTTAGATATTAAATTAGACAAAATTGTTGAAAAAACATCTTAAAAGAAGTATATAGCAGTCAAAAAACTGTTTTCAGAAATTAATAGTTTTGAAAAAATATTTATTTCTTCAAAATTTGCTGAGATTATTAGAGCAATATTTACTTCCAAATTAAGTTTAGAACAGATTACTAATAAGACTAAGAGTGCAAAGATTCTGATAAACAATAATCTTAGGAAATCTATTAGACATTTAAATTAAACTATAGCATTAAAAGAGATTCCAATTGGTATATTAGCCAAAACTGTATATGCTATACTATTCAAGTTTGAAATAATTAAGTCAATTAAGATATAGTTAATAAAAATGTGACAGAAAGCTGTGGTAAAATTTAAGCAATTAGATCATGTTAATTTGATTACAGCAAAATGGTCTATTTTAATCAGAAAAATATTATATAAATTACTAAAACTAATATAAACAAAGAAACATAAAATGCTAAAAATTGTAATAAAGTACTGCTTTATATTCTGTTTTTGAAAACAAATGCTCATAATATTTAGAGCTTTATTAGGTCTGTGAGTAAAAAAACTTGTGTAATAGACTGTTATCCAGTTATATATGTTTAAGTTAAATATATTGTTAATTGTTTTAATTTTCTCAAACTAATGAATATTATTATAGAAACTATACTAGTACTAAGGCATACTAATTTGTATTGGTTTTATATCAGTTTAACCAAGTATATTAAATACAATTTTTTAGATCATATATTATTAAACTGTACTACTAATAAGAATGCTTTTTTTGGTATTTTGTCTTGTAAAATTTTTTAAATGCTAATAAAAGCAGACTAACTGTTATTTATATTAGACATTTAATTTCTGTTATCTATTTTGTTGTTTTTAGTAATGTTTTTTGGACTTCAGCTATTAGTAAATCTTTTTTTTCTCTTTTTTTTGTTTGAAATAGTTTGGCTAATTTTGGCTTTTTCTTGAAGATAAAGCTTTTTTTGCTGATATTAAAAAAATTGAACAATAGATTTGCCATTTTTAAATACAGTTTTATTAGTTTTACAAAGCAAATAAATAAGCTGGTTAAAAGATTGAATATATTTAGACCAATAGTTTTTAGCTTAATCTTGAATATTAGCCATTAGTAACTTTTTTATTACAGAATTAAGAAGTAAATATAGTAATAAGTGAGTGTTTAGGTGTGATTACTAGTAGTAAGACTATTATAAAAGCAATATTTTTGGATCAATTGGTAATTTCCAAGTTGGAAAACAGTTTGATAAGTCTTTCAGATATAATTATAGACTTTTCAGTCAAAGTAGATAATATTGTTTTGGGTTTAGATTCTTATTTGTCTTAATGACCAGTTTTGTTTGAAAATTTGTTATATGTAATATTAAGAGTATCAATGTTTTTGCTAAACAGAAAAATGTTGTTTGTTGGTCTACTAATTTGGATAATATAGTTTTTTTTTTTATAAAAACAAAACTAAGGACTAGTATCAAGCTATAAATTACAAATAAGTTTGATAAAGTGTAAATTTTTATATTTGGATTGAATAAGAATTTTTGCAGTACTAGTGTAACTATTTTTATGAACAATTCTTTGGCTTGATATGTTTTCAAAGTAGAAAAGATTTTCAGTTATATTATTTTAGTATGGCTTTTTTTTAAAAACAAGTTTTTGGTTATGGTTTTAGGTTTATATGCTGATGTTTTTGCTAAAACTAAGTTTGGTTAAGCTTTAGATGTTAATTTTCTTATTGCTAAGATTGTTGTTACTTATAGAATATAGAAATTATATATTAATAAATAAATTAGTCAATCAAAATAGACATAGTAAAAATGAAATTCTAGAATTTCTCTTAGAAGAATTGCAGGATTCCAAAATTACAGAATTCTTGTAAAAAAAATTGCAGAATTCCAGAATCCCAGGATTTCTTTTAAGGAATTACAGAATTCCAGAAATTTCAGAATTCCTGGCTAAGAAAATTAAGGAATTTAAGAATTTTTATACAATAAAATTTATGTATATATAGCAGTAATATTAGAAGCAAAAAAACAGAATCTTTAGTTTAGAACCTTCAGTTTCAATTCTAAACTTATCTTTTTATACAATAGTATTCTATAACTTAAAGTAAAAACATATTAATAAAATATTTATTAAATATTACAATATATCTTTTTACTATCAACAATTCATGTTGATAGCTGCCAATATTTAATTATACTAAACCAATAGCTTTTGATCATGGCTATTGACAGGATACTAATTTTTTTTGTCTTGACTTATCTTTTTATTTTTCTTTTCATTATTTTCATTATTTTTTTTCTTTTTTTTCTTTTTTTTGTTTATTGTGGATTTACTAATTAATTAAAAGATTAATACATAAAGTATTGACATTAGAATATAGTACTAGTAAAAGACCCAGGAATAAGAGTAAATACTTAAAATTGAAGATAGCTTACCAGAAAATTACTGGCCATCAAGCTGAAAAAAAAATTGATGAAATATAGATATTTTGGAAAGCAATGGACAACAAAACACACCAACTTGAGAGTTGAAAAAAAACTAAAAACATTATCAAAGAATATTATTATTAAATTTCTGTCTATTTTACAAAAAACTAATAAAATCTTTAAATACAAAATCTTCAGATATTACTCACACCATCAAGCTATTGAGCACCAAGTTACAGATTTGTTATTTGTTTTTAAACTCCAAATAATTGTTTGTAATACTGTTAACTTTAGCACTTTTGTGGTTTTGGATGGAGATTTTAACAAAAATAGATCTAGAAAAAATGTAGGTTTCAAGTTCTGTTTGAATTTAGATTTGGTTAACTTATTTAATGAACATTCATTAGTTAAGACTTCTACTTAAAGCAACTTAAAAGGTGTTGAAAAAGTTTTAAATTAAATTTTGGTAAGTAAGAATTTATTGTTAACAATTGCTAGTTATAGAATAAACTTTGTGTTTACTTTTTTCAACACTAATTACAAGACTGTCTTGGTATTAATTAGTTTGAATAATTTTTTGGATGTTTGTTTAAATAGTATGTGCAAGCAAACTAATATGAATCATTAGAAATTTAAACTTAAGAATACAGATGGTGTTAAGGAAACACAATTTAAGAAATATTTTTCTGCCAAGTTTTTGGTGATAAAAAATAAATTTTCAAGAGCAAAAGTTTGTAATAATTTAGATACTATATGGAGTTTGCTGGAAAGAGTGATGGTAGAGTCAGCTGATAAAACATTCTCTAGACTTTGGTTCAATAAGTTTTAGTGTTCAAAAAATCATTAATTTTCAAAGTTTTTGGATTAAAATTGTTAATTGTCAAGATTATTAAGAAGTTAAGCTTAAATAACATGTCTAAATTTAATTGTTTTGTTAAAAAATAGTTAAATTTAGATAGTAATAAAGCTCTTAAAATCATGGACATAATTTAAATTAATAGAAAATTAATAAATATTTTTAAACATTTGTTAATAATTTAAAAAAAAATATAAAAAGTTCAAGCTTTATAAGTCAAAATAAGCTAAAAAGACATTTATCAAAAAAACAATTAAAAAGTGCATGGAAAGTTTTTGTTTTAATAAAAAGAGTATAATAAAAAGTATTTTAAATTAGTCTTTTTGCAAAGTGGTTTTAGATTACTTAATAGTAGAAAGTAAGTTGATTTTAAAACCAAAAAAAATAAAACTTAGTGTTAATAGAATTATGAATGATTAAACAAGAAAACAGATTGTGTTTTAAGTAATGCTTAATCTATAAACTTGTCAATATATATTATTAATTATGTAAATTATAATGTTTTTTTTGGTATAATAAAAGAAATCAATATGAGAGAATTGCTTTTGGTAATTAATAATCTGTCTAATAATAAAGTTGCTAATTTGTCTAGTATTTTTAATAAACTTTGGAAGCATAGTAGTAATAATATGGTAGAGTGTTTCCTAAATTTGTTAAATACATGTTTGTTTTTTAACAGTATTTTAGTTTTGTGAAAAAAAGCTTGGGTTTCAATGATTCCTAAACTTTATGATTAAAATAAGATTTTAACAAACACCTAATCTATTGTTTTAATTAAAACAACCAGAAAAATTTTCTTCAAAGTTTTATTTGATCAGATTTTATTTACATGTTACATGTTTGATATTCTCTATGATAATAATTTTTCTGTTCTAAAAGACACATCTACTCAGTTCTTTGTGTTTGGTGTTAAGTTAGTAATTGAAAATACTTTGGAAAAAAATAGAAAAATTTGATTGGTCTTGTAAGATATGCACAAAGCATATGACTTAGTTAGTTGTTACTACTTAACAATTAGCTTATGACAGATCAAAATATGTAACAGATTTGTAAAATTTTTTGGCAGTATACACAAAAATAGAGTCAATAGAATAATAACTAATTTTGGCCTTTTGAATGGTGTTATTCATAGAAATATAGAAAATATATTAGCATGATTAGTAGCCAATCAGAAATAGGCATAGTAAATGTGGAATTCCAGGATTCCTCTTAGGAATTGCAGGATTCCAGGAATTTCAGGATTTCCCAATGAGAAATTGCAGGATTCCAGAATTTCAGGATTCCTCTCAAAGGAATCGCAGAATTCCAGGAATTCCAGGATTCCTGTCGTAAAGAATTGAGGAATTGAGAAATCTCAATTATGTATATATAGCAGTAGAATTAGAAGCTAAAAAGACAGATCTCCTAGTTTAGATTTAATATAAGCAACATTCTAGTTCCCAATCATCAAATAAATAATTATTTCATATTTCAACACACTCTCTACTATTAACACTTCATGTTGATAGTAATTAATACTTAACCACACTGGAACAATAGTTCTTGATCATGGCTATTGACGAGATACTAATGTACCAAATTGCCTTGGCTTATTTTCTCTATTTTTTTTATTTTTATTTTCTTTATTTTATTTTTTTTCTTTTTTTGATTTTGTTGTTGTATACTAATTGATTAAAAGATTAAGCACTGAGTTATTGACATCAAGGATAGCCTGGTAAAAAACCCAGAAATAAGGGTAGGATTTTATATATTATCGGATAGCTTACCAGAAGGGCATGACTGCCAGATTAAATCCAGCCACCATGCTAAGAAAGAAATTGGGAAAACTCTTGAAAAGATACATCTACTATCAACACTATTGAATCTCTGTCCATTATACAAAGGACTCCATCAAAACCTTCAGATACAACACTTGTAGAACCTCATCCATGGAAGTAGCTTTTGAACACCAAGTTATGGGTTTGTTATTTAATTCAATAGCAGAAATAATCATCTGTAACATTTGGTGCTCCCTGTGAGATATAATTCTACAGAGAACCAGCACCAATAAACACCATCCAAAAGTGGCAGAATCAGAAAATATAGGAGCAAACCATTTAGGATTTGCAAAATTCTTATTTCAACACTATTGTCAATACTTGGGATTAAACCACAATCATATATCTGCCGAATCAGCCTTCAATTTCTACATCAATGAAAAGATTTCCTCTTTATTAGGAACACCAGTGAATATTGAATTAGCAAGAGAAACTTTCTATAGGGAGTTAATTCAAAACACCAACCTGCCAACAAATCATAATTTTGCATCCATCATCACTGAGATCAACAAAGAAATTGAACACCACACTCAACAAAGATATCCAATTACATATGTTAGTAAAGGCAAGGGAAAACTACAAACACCAACAGTAACACCCAGAAAAATACAGCCACCTACTTGGAAGAAAAACAGAATTGAATCCCCAAGTAACCCATCCTACCACTATACACCTGGAAGTGCCATCAACATATTATCAACAGACACATTCCCATCAACTGTGATATTAGCATTTGGACAATTCCCATTTCAAAGTAGACAAAGGAAGACAGAATTATTAGGACCATATGGTGAATACTTTGAGAGATTTAATTCACAATCATCAATCCCATCAAGACTTTGATCGCCACTGCCTCCACCAGATTTCGGAATCTCTGATCCATGGAAAGCAGCAGAATCAAAAAAAAAGGAAAAAGAATCAGAGGATCAAGAATTCACTTACCAGCACCCAATTACTGAAAACCCAGAAGTTGAAACCCCAAATTTTCAAACTCAGTAAAATCTAAATCTAGAAAATTCAGAAATTGAAACTCCGAATCATCAAAGGCAGAACAATCCAAACCCTGAATTAATTAATCAGCAAAACTTACCTCTGGTATTGTCATCGATCAACTGCCGATTAATTCCATAGCTGAACCCATACAACAGCCACTTCAACTACCACTTCAACAACCAGTACAACAACAACTGCTTTAACAGTCATCACAACCATCCAACTTAGATCCAATGGCCTATGCACCAATTGCAAAACTTGACAACTTTACTGGCAAAAAGGATGATGCTTAAATATGGCTGAATGATGTAGAAAAGACCATTGCAGCTAATGGATGGAATAATGTCTGAGCAATGCAAGCTATTCCCTACTTTCTCAAGGATACTGTCAATTCATGGTATCAAAGCTTGGTTAATAAACCACAAGATTTCAATGCCTTCAAAGCGGAATTCCTAAGATACTTCAGCAACAATAACAGCATTAATCACCTAGTCAATACATTCACCACCATGAAACAAGAAGAAACTGAAGTGGTCACCACTTACCTGGGATGCTTCCATTGAACCCTGCACCAAATTCAAGCAATTAATGCCAACTATTTCACAGTCCTACAGATACTCAACCAGTTTATCTGTGGCCTGTGCAGCAGCATTTTGTAATATGTACGTTCATTGCATCTAGGCACCCTTCAAGACACAGTCACACGTGCCAGAGATTTTGAATCCACTGAGTCAGAGGCTAACCACACCCAAGCCATTAATCTAGTAATGAATAGATCATCTGAATTGGATTCCAAATTGGAAAAGTTCAGTGAATCAATTAATAAGAGATTGAAAGGATACTTAGCTGTCAATTACGCCATTTATCAGCCTCCACAATGATGCAATAATCAAGGAAACTTTAATTGTGCCCAAAATCAACTACATCTATCTTCATCGACCAATCAATCATGGCAACAGGAAACGCGTATCTGCCACTATTGTGGTAAACAAAGACATATCCAAATTGACTGTCGTCAGCATTTAAATAACCAACGATCGGAAAATCAATATCGAAACCCTGATCGCTGGTTCTCAATTCTGAATCATCAATTAAACTCAACACAATATCAAACTACTTACCTGCCAATAATGCAGCAATCAATTTATCAGCCACCAGTATATCAAGCTCCAATTTATCAACCAACGGCCCCAATTTATCAGCCACAGCCACAGGTAATATATCAACTACAACCGCCAACAATCTATCAACTCCAAATAATTCAGATTCCACCACAAAACTTATCAGCCAGTGAAGTCCAAAGGCCAAGAATCATGCAGCAAAACTGGAAATTGTTGATGGTAGTTCACCAGCCAATCCCCAACTCTTTTAGTCAAACAGGATCTTATCAATGGAATTCGGGTGCCAAAAATCCCCAAAATCCAAATTCCAAAAACTATTTAAGTCTCCTGGTTACTCCAGAAGACACCTCACCCAGCAACTAGGAACTCACCCAGAAACAACAAACATGTACCAGCAATATTTTGCCAGCAACAGTCACCAACGATGAATTACTGGATGCCATTTTTCTATTCAAACTTGAGGAACTGTCAACTACGCCATTATTTAGTAGAGCCGCACTGGAAGAAAAGCCAATTACCGCTGTGTACACTGATGTGAAAATTGATGGCCATCACATCAAACTAATTCTTAACAGTGGTTTAGCAGACAGCATTATCACACGACAACTCATGAATCAATTAGGTCACCGAGTTGATTGAGCTGCTAGTGCCAGAATCATTATGGCTGATGGAGCAACCAAGACTTCAATCAGTGAAATCGATAACTTACCAATCGAAATTAACGGCATCATAGTACTAATCAAAGTACTCATTATGGAAGCCACCCAATACCAAGCTCTAGTTGGTAATGACTGGCTGTCTAAGACAAATGCCACTCTGGACTGGAATACACAAGAGCTCCAACTCAGCCAGAATGGGCAACACACATGAGTACCAGCCACGTGTGACCACTTCAAGGCTACCAACACCATGGCACTACTAATTGACTTTGAGGAAGAAAAACAAAAACCTACTTGGGAAGCCTACCAAGTGTTGTGGACTGATGAAGAACACAATGAGCTGCTGCCAATACTTTCTTGGGATGACAATGGGAAAGGGAAGTGAACAAACGAACTTACTTAGGAAACTAACAATCTGACTTGGACTGACAACAAACAAGAAAAAGCCTTCAGTTGAGAATGAAATGAAGATAAAAGAAAAGGAAAAGAAAAGGAAGAAGGAACACCACCAACTGTTACCATTTATAATTACTACACCCACTACACTCCACAACAATCCAATTATCGACGGTCAAGGCTTGTATGCATTGATTGTGGCAAGAAACTGTTGTCAATAGGTGCATGCTGTGGCGACAATGAGGAATACCATACCACAACAAAGTTCTACTGTTATTTATGCTTACTCGAACACTTTGGACGACCAAAGAGACAAGGAAAATGGAATAACCAACCTTGTCTCACTTGTGGGGAGATCCTGCTAGATGAAGGGATGTGGAACAACATCTCAGGATGTGAAGAAACATGTGACACGTCATGTCAATACACGATTCTAATAAGCAACTGGGTAAAAAAAGAAACACCAATAGAAGCAGTCTGGAGAAGAGCTGTGTAGCAACTAGATGGTTGTCTACATAATGATGATGAAATTTGGAGAATGGCAATTGGCAAAATAGAAGGAGCAACATCTGAAGAGATTAGAGAAATCAAAAACAACCCACCAGAACCCATCGAGCTTAACTGGGATGCCGAGCCAGTCATAAATTTTCTGGAACCAGAAGAGTTCCATAAACACTACCAAAACTTGGCACCCACTAGAAAAGAGCAAAAACAATGGCTAGCATAGTTAAATACAAGACTGTGTTGCTATTGTTTAATTCCCAGTGACTTTGAATATTGTGACAATTGTGACATCATTTACAATCCACCACCGCACATGATCTACACAATCCCTGAAGAAGAAGAACCAATCAGCAGCTGTGCATCAGAATTAAAATCACTGATCAATCACAATCCAGACTCTGATGATAACAACAAAAACACCAGTTTCAGCTCTATTCAAAATAGCAATGACAACAAAAACAATTCAAACTCAGATTCAAACTCCAATTTAAACTATGAACAATACATTGCATTACCAGATCTCTCCAAAAAACAAGAGTTGAAATAGTATAGTGACAATGGGGAAGGTATTATGCCAGAACGTGTGCACAATACTGATACAGGATTTGATCTGAGATATTCAGGAACAGAAGCCATCAAATTGGAACCACATATATACACCTGCATTGATCTGAAAGTAGTGCTAGAAATTTCAGCAACAACAATGGTTCAATTAGCATCTAGAAGTAGTTTAGCAAAAAGAGGAATTAATATAAGAAGAGGAATAATTGATGTGGGATATATAGGAAATATTATCACTATGCTACAAAATAATTCAGAAAAAGCCTATGTAATAGAGCCCAACAAAAAAATAGTACAGGCAATATTTCTGCCTCTGGTTAGAGTAGCTCAGTTAGTATCAGTGGGAAAGAGGGAAGAATTAAGAATAACAGTGAGAGGAATACAGGGATTTGAATCAATGGGTAGAATAGATGTACCAGTTAATATGGCAGAAGAAAAAATTGTTGGCCAAGGAGAAATTATCTCAACCAGTCAAGCTATTTCCATTCCACCATATAACCAGTACATGTTAGCAATAGAAAGGAAGGAAAAAAACCAAGCACAAATTTTTGAAGCAAAAACCAGTCTTTGTAAATCAGGAGAAGTTGGACTTATCAATCTCCACATACCAGCCAAAGATTACAGCCACATCAAAATTCCCATCTACAACAATACAGGAAATGTCATAGAAATACCAGCCGGAACCATTATTGGATACTTAAACACTGAAATAGAGAATCAACCACCAAACCCCATTTCAGACTTTCCACAACTTTGTGAATATGTTGATATTACATCACAAACAATATACGGACGAAGTGAATGTTATTTGCTCCAACCAGAACAATTGGAACAAATGAACATGGGAAACTTAGATCCACTCCAACATATACAACTCAAGATATTGCTCAACCAGTTCAATGACATCTTTGCCAGCAAAAATGAGTTTGGCCAAACCAACATTATCTAGCACCAGATCAAGACTGGAGATGCAATGCCAATTAAACAAAGAACATACAGAGTGCCACCAATCAGCCATGAGATTATTTGTTAAGAAATAAACCAAATGCTTAACAATGGGCTAATTCAGCCATCAATGAGCCCATGGTCATTATCAACGGTACTCATTTATAAGAAGAATGGAAAGATCTGATTTTGTGTAGACTACAGAAAACTCAATGGTATAACTCGTGGAGACAGCTATCCAACTTCATGAATACAGAAATTATTCAATGCTTTTGGCAGAAACAAATGGTTCTCAATGTTGGACTTAGATAGTGGTTACTGGCAAGTAGCCATGGATCCAGCCGACAAAAAAAAGATAGCATTCACCATGAGAGAAGAGAATTTTGAATTTGAAGTAATGCCATTCGGTTTAACCAATGCACCAGCCACTTTTCAATGGCTAATGGAAATCATCTATACTGGTTTATTGTGAAAATCAGTAATTGTATACTTGGACAACACCAATGTATTCTCAAAAACATTTGATAATCATCTTCATTATCTTCAGCAAGTGTTCGAAAGACTAAGAAGAGTAGGACTAAAGTTAAATGCAACAAAGTGTTTCTTTGGCAAAACAGAGCTAAAATTTCTGGGGCACATAGTCAACAAAGATGGCATCAAAACAGATCCAGAGAAAATAGAGATAGTAAAGAACTTTCCAGTGCCAACCAATATGACAGAACTGAAATCATTCTTGGGATTTGCCAGCTATTATTGACGTTTTATCAAGAACTTTTCCAATATAGCACAGTTATTCAACCAACTGCAAACCAAAAATACTAAATATGAATGGGCAGAAAGTCAACAAGAAGCTTTTGACATTTTGAAAAGAAAGCTTATTCAAGCTCCAGTACTGATTTATCCAGATCACAGCAAACCATTCATCATCACCACCAATGCATCCGGCCAAGCATTGGGAGCAGTATTATCTCAGAGAGAACCAGATGGCAGAGAACATTCAATAGCATATGCCAGCAGAGATTTAATGCCAGCCGAAAAGAACTATAGAACACCAGAACAAGAACACTTAGCAATATACTGGGCAGTCATGAAATGGAGAGAATACTTGAGCCAGAAGTTTGAAGTATACACAGACCACAAGAGATTAACATCACTCCAAAAACAAGAATTTGGAAATGGAAGACAATCAAGATAGAAAATGGCACTCACACCATACAATTATACTATACATTACAAAAAAGGAAAAGACAACAAAAATGCTGATGGTTTGTCACAAATAAGACAAATTTAAGAATATTTCAACCCAAAAATATAACAAAACCAGAACAATACCAACAAAAAATAACAAAAAATGAACATACAAAAATATCAACAACTCCAACATTATATAAACACTCAACAGTTCAAGAAGAATTTATCTCAAATGGAATAAAAGAGGATCAAACAACAATCAAAATATTTTATCACTCACCAAAATATACTTTATCGAAAAAATAGGAGGGATCCAGATCAGCCAACCAGAGTAATTACAGAGCCAGAGAAAGAGACAATATTATTCAACATGCACTCAAATCCAACAGCCAGACACTTTCACAAAGAAGCAATGATGGAAAGAACCAGAAAAAGATACTATTGGCCATCAATGTATCCAGACATCATCCAATATGTTCAAAATTGTGATGCTTGTCAGTAAAGAGGAGAAACAAGATTCAGTAAACCATTAAGACCAATCAAAGTGGGACAACCATTCGACCAGATTGGAATTGATTTAGTCGGACTATTAACAATCACCAGCAGAAGAAACAGATATATAGCAGTAGCCATGAACTATCTCACTAAATGGCCAGAGGCGAAAGTAATTCAAAGAGCAGATGCAGAATCCGTTGCCAAATTTGTGCATCAAGATTTAATTTGTTGACATGAATGTCCAAAGAAATTATTATTAGACCAAGAAACTCATTTTGTGAACAGAACATTAACAGAATTGAGCCAAAGATTCGGAATTAAGAGACCATTAGTATCACTATACCATCCACAAACCAACAGATTAGTCAAAAGATTCAACAGAACATTGTGTAAAGCAATTGCCAAACTCAGCCAAGAAAACCAGGACAAATGGGATTTGTTCATACCATCAGTATTATTTGCTTATCGGACAATAAAGCAAGATACTACACAAGCAACACCATTCAAATTAGTATACAATAGAACAGCAACATTACTGGTAGAGAGAGAAATTAATACATATCCAGCTGAACCAATAACAGAAAAGAATTTTCAAAAAACATTGCTGAGAAGAACATATGACTTAATGGAAACATTAGAAAACAAACGAAGAAGAGCAGCTGATAATATTTAAAAGTCACAAGAGGAACAGAAAAAAAGACACGATAGTCAACTACTAGACAAGCCAGTTGAATTCAAGATTGAAGACAAAGTACTCTTATATTATACCAAAGCAGAAAAACAATGGAGTGAAAAATTTGACCCCAAATGGAATGGGCTATTTCACATAGAAGAAATTCTAGGAAATGGAGCTTACAAATTAAGACTGGATAACAAAATTTTAACCAAAGCAGCACATAGAGATTGACTGAAACCATACCACAACATCACACTACCATCTACCAGTAATATTCCACAATTAGGAGTACAGAGAATACTAATCCAACCAGATGAGATTTCATGAGATTTGGAACCAATAGTTATTATTGATAACAACACATTAAATTGATTCAGCAAAAGAATATATAAAGACATGGTAGACACGACAGAAAATATCAGAAAAATGGAAATTACAGACAACATTCACTCACTAGCACAACAACTCTTTCAGTTGATTCAACACCAGAAAATGAAGATTACAATCAATCAACAAACCATTCAATATCAAGATACTAGAAAGACATTGCAACCCAGAACACAGAAGAAAACTGAAAATATGGTGGACAAAATCATTGTGAAAGTAAAATTAGCAATAAAAGAGTCGACAAAAGAGGCACTATATCAAGAGTTGACTAAAAAAACTTGGAATTGGTAGATACAACAATTTCCAAAAAACTATTGTTATTTTTACTTGGAACAACACATAAATATCCAGAATCTATATACAGATAAAACAAAGCAATTATTCGACAAAAGAATACTACAACAATTAAAACATTTTGTGAGAAAAAACAACTTATCCACACAGGCCCGAATCATCTACCGAATACACACAGCATTTTAGAATAGACCAGAAATATTACTCAACAAAGCAATGGATATGGTTACCAGTAATCAATTGAGAAAGATCACCAATGCTCAATTTGAAAAATTACAGACCCAAATAACACAAGTAATTCTCAAAAATAAAATCCAGAAAATACTTCAAGAGGGAGAATTAAACGAGTTGGATTTCAACAGAGCTCAATATTAAAAGGAGGGAATAATATTACTCATAGAAATATAGGAAATATATTAGCATAATTAGTAGCCAATCAGAAGTAGGCATAGTAAATGGGGAATTCCAAGATTCCAGAAATTTCAGGATTCTCCAACAAGAAATCGCAGGATTCCAGAATTCCAGGATTCCTGTCATAAAAAATTGAGGAATTGAGGAATCTCAATTATGTATATATAGCAGTAGGATTAGAAGCTGAAAAGACAGACCTCTCAGTTTAGATTTAATATAAGCAACATTCCAGTTCCCAATTATCAAATAAATAATTATTTCATATCTCAACTCACTCTCTACTATCAACACTTTATGTTGATAGTAATTGATACTTAATCACACTGGAACAATAGCTTTTGATCATGGCTATTGATGAGATACCAACGTACCAAATTGCCTTGGCTTATTTTTTCTATTTTCTTTATTTTTATTTTTTTTATTTTATTTTCTTTCTTTTTTTGATTTTGTTGTTGTATACTAATTGATTAAAAGATTAAGCATTGGATTATTGACGTTAAAAATAGCCTGGTAAAAGACCCAGAAATAAGAGTAGAATTTTATATATTATCGGATAACTTACCAGAAGGGCATGACTGCCAGACTAAATCCGGCCACCACACTGAGAAAGAAATTGGAAAAACTCTTGGAAAGATACATCTACTATCAACACTATTGAATCTCTGTTCATTATACAAAGAACTCCATCAAAACCTTCAGATACAACACTTGCAAAACCTCATCCATAGAAGTAGCTTTTGAGCACCAAGTTACAGGTTTGTTATTTAATTCAATAGCAGAAATAATTACCTGTAACAGTGGCTACAAAATACATAATAAATTAAATCAGAGTGAAATTTTTTCATCTCTCTTTTGAAAGATTTTTTACAATCCACTTTTGTGTAAGATTAAAAAACATAAACATTTATGCAGATACCAGATTAATATTAAGTTTGTGGTCAAAACAGGCAGAATAAAAAATAGTGATAGAATGTCTTCTTTTTTTGTTGCTGGTGTATTTGTGAATGATACAATTTGGATTAAAAATTGTCAAACTTTTATGCAGTATGTTTTGGACATTGTTAGTGAATTTTTTTTGATCAATAATATTTTTATTAATAATAAGAAGACTGTAGTTATTTTTATTAACCAGAATATCAAGGTTGTCTCTTTAAAAATTAGTAATCTACTAATTTTGATAGCCAAAAAAAGTGAGGCTTATAGATATTTAAGAATTTTTTGTTAACTAAGGAGTTGTTCAAGCCAAATCTGGCCAAGACTCATTCTGATGTTCAATTTTTTGTTAATATAGTTCTCAAAAAAGCTATTATAAATAAGCAGTTCTTGTATTTAGTATTAATTATTTTGTAATCTATAATTAATTATAAAACTTAATTTAGTTTTGTCTCATTAAATGTGTATTACAAATAAAATATTATAATTAGGAAAGGCTTCGAGTCTAAAGTCTGTTTGCTATATGATTTTTTTAGTAAAATTTTGTACTATTTTTCTTTGTATGGTTTAAAATTGTTTAAGCAAGTACAGTTTAAAAGAAAATTAGCTGTATTGGTCATCTTTTCTAATACTTCAGACATTTTTAAATGCTTATTTAATCACAAATTTTTAGATTTGCAGATTTTGAGTTGAGCTTTTTTGAATCCTTTGCAGTTTTTTATCAAGTTATATGTTAGTTTAATAAACAATTTTTTGGCTGAGATAATAAAAATTTTTTTGGACTTTGAATTGTCTTTGATAAACAATTTGTTCAATGCATTTCATAGTTCTAATGAGTTTCTAATATTGGTTATTTTAGAACAATTCTTGTATTTTAGTTTGGTTCATTTTTTAAAACAGTTTGAAGTTGTATTTAGTAATAGGCTTTTAGATAAAAAGAACAACATAATAGACTGAAAAACTTTTTATCAATAAAATAAATTGGATTCTAAAGGCTCTGTGCCTTATTGGTTTGAGGTTATATTGAGATTTTTGCACAATAAAAATTTTTTATTGGTTGATTTAATTAGAACAAATTGGTTATTTGGCTTGAATATTTTGGAATCAAGAGAGTTTTCTAATATATAAAGTTGTTTGCATAAAATTTGGTCTGGTTCTATAGAGGTTTATACAAATAGGTCTTTAAAAAATACTAGTTTTGTTGATATTGTTAGTAGAACTGTTACTTATTTTCCAGCTGTGAATATAGATATTGGTGTTAAAATACATAAACTTTTATCTTCTACTATAACCAAATTACAGATTGTTATTCTGTTTTTAAAATGTGTTCAATCTTTCTGTGTAGTAATTTTGCATCTAAACAGCTAAGCTACTATTAATACATATGTATTTAAGATAATATTAGCTGTGCTTAATTTTTGTAATTAATGCTAAATAGAAAGAAAACATATTACTAATTTAATTAGAAATAAGAATTTTACTGTAAATTGGGTAAAAATTAAGAGTTATTTGAGAATTTTTGGCAATATAAGAACTAATGTAATTATGGATAAAACTACTTACTCTCTTTTTTTTTTGCTAAAAGAAGTGCAAAAATATTTCTTGGTAGCTAAAAACACAGCTGTATCTGGCAATACTTGTTATTTTATTCGAAAAAATATTTAGGTCTATTTGTTGTATTCAATAAAAAGCTGTTTTTGATCATAATATAATTTCAAGTATGTTAATTAAGGGAGTAAATTAAGTGGTTACAGCTAAGATTTAAGATCCTAATTTGCATATGCTTTCTGAATTTACTAGTAAAAAATCTGCCAATCTGTATACATACTTAATAAAAACTATATATAAACAGCTATTAGTGGTAATTAAAAAGAAATTGTATAATAAGAGATACTTAAATATGCTATGTTTATTGTGTAATAAAATAGAGTTGTCTAACTATATTTTTACTTGTGTTCAAGATATTGGTGTTCATAAAAAAATTTTGGCTAAGACTTTTATATAATAAATTACTTTGATAGATGCTTATAATTAATTTTTTTCTGTTGTTTTGCATACACTTTTTGAGTATTTTTTAAATATAGGTCTGTATACAGTGGTTTATAAGAGTTTTATATTAAAAAATTGATATGTAAAGGTTATTAAAGTTTTGTATAAAGAGAAAAAAACTGCTTTTGCTATTATTGAATATATTAAACATTTGGTAAAATTGCATTATATTAGAACATAGTTAGTAAAAATTTAGATTTAGAATAAATATAAAGAAGACTAGATTGGTTAAAAATAGTGGTTTAATATTAGGACTGTCTTGTAGTATAGTATTTATGTTATTAGATAAAATAGTTTAGTTGCTTAATATTATCAAGTTTTTTGCTATTAGTTTTAGTAAACATTATTACAGATAATTATTTAGAATGTTGAAACAAATAAAAAATTTGTAACTTGGTGCTCAATAGCTGAAAATGTTGGTAATTTCTAAAAGTTTTAAAGTCTGAAAGTTTTGGTTAAGTTTTTTATATAATAGACAAAAATTTAATTAATAATTTCTTCTGTAAATTTTTTTTTTAGTGTAATGGCCAGTTTATTTTGGCAATTGTGTTTTTCTGATAAGCTATCTTTAAATTTTTACACTTTTTTCTGGATTTTTTACCAGGCTATTCTTAATATCAAATACTCAGCACTTAATTTTTTTAATCAATTAATAAATAACAAAGAAACAAAATAAAAAAAATAAAAAAAATAAAAAAAAAAATAAAAAATTAGTATATTATTAACAGTTATAATCAAGAACTATTGTTTTAGTGTAGTTAAGTATTAAATGTTATCAACATAGAGTATTAATAGTATAAAAGTAATTAATATTCTTAATTAAATAACAATAATATAGATTGAATGATAATTAGATATTTTATTGATATTAATATAATTTTACTTTAAGTTATAAAAAACTATTTTTTGAAAAAAAGAATAAGAATAAGTAATTATTGTTAGCTACTGTTTTATCTGAGTTAAATATTTTTTCTGCTTTTAATACTTTTATTATATATATATAATTTATATTATATAAGTTTTCTTGAAATTTTGGAATTTTACAATTTCTTAAAAGAAATTCTGGAATTTTTCTTTTTATTATGTCTATTTCTGATTGGCTATTTTACTTATTATTATAATTTCTATTTTTTATAAGTAATAACATATATTATGTCTTTTTTTTTCTTGTTTGGATGGTAATATGCATGTTTATATAAGTGTATAATATTATTTTATTTGACCTAAGTGGCTAACATATATAGTATAAATATAAGTCATATTTAGTTTAAGCCACTTAGTTTGGTTCTATATACTAAATAGTAATTGGGCTTCACTTAATAAAATATTAATAAATAAATAAAATTAACTTATATTAAAATTGTTTTTTAGTTTGTACGTAATTTTTTTAATGTTAAATTTATATTTAAAAATAATTTAAAATTGTTTTATATGAAATTTGTTTTTTAAGTTTTAATTAAATATTGTTTTTCTAATTAAATTTGTTGGTTTTATTTGTTTTGTTATTTTTAAATTTGTTAAATTTTTAATAATTTTTAAGTTTGTTCTTTTTTTTTGTTTTTATTATTTTGTATAATGTGTTTAAATATATTATTATTACTAATATTAAAAATATTTTTAATGTTTTTGGTAAATTTTTTTAAATTATATTGAAGTTTTTTGATATTTAATAATATATTATTGTTTTTTTAAAGTTTTTTAAGATAATTATAACTGTTTTTAATTATTGGTTAATTTTAATAACAAAAAATAATATTAGAATTTTTTTTTTATTAATTAAAAAAAACTTATTATTTTTTATATTATATTTAAAACTAAATTAATTAAATTTTTTTTTGGCTATATTGCTTTTAAAATTATTAATTTGGTTTTTTAAATTAATAATTATATTTGTTTTATTTTTTATTTTTCTGATTTTACTTAATAATTATATATTATTGTTATTTTTGGTTTTAAAAAAAATTAAAATATTGTAATTATTAAAATTAATATGTTAAAAAAATATTATATTTAATAAAATTTTTTAGTTATTATTACTTAATTTAGACTATTTGATCATAAATTATTAAATATATATATTTTTTTAAAGTTTTTATTTAAATTTGTAGATAATTTTAAAGTTTTAAATTTTATTTTGTTAGTATTAAGTTATATATTGTTTTTTTAATTTTTTTTGTTTTTATTATTGTTGTTAATTTTATAATTAATTCTAAATTGGTTTTTTTAAAATTTAATTTAATTAAATTAACTATATTAGTTAAGTTTATTATTAAGTTTATTGGTATTATAATTGGTATTATTTTGGTTTTTTTTTGAAAATAATATTATTATACAAAATAAATTTAAAACCAAAATTCTTTAAATTAAAAAATATTAATATTTTTAAAAAAATAATTGATAATTTAAACAAAAAATAGTGTTTAAAAATAGAATATAATATAAGTAATAAGCCAATTATATTTAATTTTAATATTAAATTTAATATAATAAAAAACTTAAATTATTCTAAACATTAAAAAATTTTAACAAATTAATAATATTTTAAAAGTTTTAAATTTTTAATATTAGATTAAATTTTATAAAAACAATTAGTTAATTAGTTGGTTTAATTTTTAATAATATCAAAATAACTAAAAATAACTTTTTTAAATAAGTTTTTTTTTGTAATTTTAATATAATTAAGTTTATATTAGTTATATGTAAAAAAAATATTAATATTGTTACATATATTAAAGTTTTAGATTATTTGGTTTTAATTTATAAAATTAGTTTTTTAATTTAATTAATTTAGATATTTGTTATATTTAGAATTATTATAACTTATTTTGTAAATTTGCTTTTTTATATTTAAATTACTGTTTAAATTACTGTATTTTGTTTTAGAATATTTCATTTTAAATATAAATTAACTTTTTTAAAATTTTTACAAATTAATTGTTTAATAAAATTTATAATTAAGCTTATTAATTTTTTAATAATACAGATTATTATTTTTATAAATTATTAAAAATAAGTTTAATATTAAAACAAAAAACCAATTTTTTGTTTTAAATACTTAATTTAAAAATATTTACATTTTAATTTTCAGTTTAATTAATATATTAATAATATTTATAAAAATATAAAATATGTTTTACTTTTTAAATAATAAAAAAATGAAAATTTTAATAATAAAATATTTAACTGTTTGGGAAATTTTAAAAACTATTTAATTAAAATATAGAATTTTGTGTAAAAAAATTTATCTTTAAATAAATAAGTTTGTTTTAAAAATAAAAATTTAAATTACCTTATTTGCAAAATAAGTACATTAAAATTGTTTTTAGATCTTAATTTAACATAATGTTGTTATAATATAAGTCTAAATAACTGCTCATGTATAGAAAACGCATAATTCATATTTATAATATAATATGTAAAAATAATGAGATTAAATAATAAAAGAATCACACTTTTTTTTATCTATTTGTGATAATCTTGATTTTATTTTTTGCATAATTACTATTTTTCTTATAAAATTTTATTTGTATCAAGATATTTTTTAACGTAATTAATATTAAAAATTGATTCAAGTATTATTAAAATAGCATTATATTAAATTGTAATAATACTTAATTTCGTTTAAAATAACTTTCAACTTTTCAAAGAAACCACACAAGCTAACCTATTATCAGATTTTCATTTAAATTATTTGTGCTTACTCATAATTTATTCTTTTTATCAAATTCTGCTTGTTCATAATAATACAATCGTGTGATTCGTGGTCGACTCTTTTTTTTTTAGAGAATTAATAAACCCTTGGATTAAATAAGTCTGTTTAGATCCTCAAAGGATCTCTGGTTCAGTAGGTTAGTTTTTATCTAATGGCTTAAAGGTGTAAAATTGTTCGGGAATCCAACGATGTTAAAATACATATTGTCAGCTATCAAACTCATAACCCGGAAATCGAATGCAAGAAAGTGTAAAAGTGAAAAGAATATTTATAAATGGATATCGATGATTTGGAAGAGGGAATTGAATTATAGAAGATAATAATTGAGGTGTAATTTTACAATCCTTTTTCACATCTAGATATTATATGGATATACTGTTGTTGGTAGTAATTGTGGATGAAACTCCGTTGTTATGGTGATTACTTGTATTTTGGCCAGCTCCTTCAGGATATGTTATGCGACGATCGGCTGATATCAAGTTAGTCTCACCAATCCCCTCCAAATCATCACCAACGTTCCAATTCACCAGAGCACAAGGCAAGCAACAGCCAGTACAACAAAGCATGATAGACAAAGTGATAAAGAGAGGAATCAGAATAGAGGACATCTTTATCCCAACATGACCATCCAATCTGCTTGCCAATAGCCCTATTAATGTATAAAAGAGAGATCCAGCCACAA
Organism: Geosiphon pyriformis; assembly: GCA_016748015.1. Classification (NCBI taxonomy): domain Eukaryota; kingdom Fungi; phylum Glomeromycota; class Glomeromycetes; order Archaeosporales; family Geosiphonaceae; genus Geosiphon; species Geosiphon pyriformis. The sequence continues at coordinate 866,997 of JAAOMT010000128.1, read as the reverse complement.
AGAAAGCTATACTCTGCAGGATGAGATCCAATTTTCCTCGGTTTTGTACAGGTTCAGCTCGTCTCAAAGCTAAATATTGCAATACAATTCCAAAGCCGTACCGGACCCCAATTAAATATAATGGAATAAATACTACAGCCCAGCTTGTGGTAATCACTCTGTCAATTCTGAGAACCACCAAAATGGCTAGAACGATGCGAATAGCAAACCACCAAAATGTTTCGAAAAAAACTCGTATTTTTGCTCTAAGTGAGGGATTACCATCTTCGTCATAAGCTTTACTTGTTCTTAATAACAGCAAATATCCATTTAGAGTTGGATAAAGGTATATTGCTTCGATGATAAAATATGGAGTAAACACAATGGCAATTTTCCAATCCACCGTTCCATCAGCTCGAAGAACAATAAAGAGTTGAAATAAGAAGACCAACGATAAGCAACCAATAGAAAATAGATTCCGTAAACGACGTAGAGTTCGGTGTTTTTTTCGTCTTATTTCCTTTAATTGCTCTCTTATTTCAGGGTCATCATGATATAAGCCTTCATACTCTTCTGGATCTCCGTCATCATCCTCGGAAGGATCTCGTCGTGCTTGTCCCACGAAGACGATAAACAGAATAGAGTCGACAATCCAAACTGGTATAAGCACAACACCATAACTCCATGAAACTTTATTGTCTATTCGTATGGCGAGAAAAGACAGGAAAAGAACCACCAGAAGAATTACTCCAGACACTAAAGTGAAAAGTAGACATAAAGGGCCTTCGATATCGGGATCAAATAAAAATCCTGCCATTGAGTCTAACATCTGGATCCCCATTTCCCCATACTTGTCATATACTGAACGTTTTTTAGGATCACTCAGTATTTCGTAGGCATGGTTAATCGACTTGAACTATGATCAAAATTCAAATAAAAAAGATGTTCAGATTTAAATAGTTTGTCGTTGTGTCTGAATGCCGTTGTCACTGCTTTACTTCGTGAATAATAAAATTTTTTGAGGGTTTACTATTTCGTCGCTCGATCAGGGTTTGGTGAATAAAATTCTTTCAAAATACATTTCCTGATAAATCTAAAAGAACTTGATGGAACAATATGGAAAATAAGGTAAATATAGGCTCAAAACCTTAAAAACTAACCTCTTCAGCAGCATTAGGGTTTTTATCGGGATGATATCTTAGAGCCAAGCGACGATATGCTTTTTTTATTTCATCCTCTGAAGCAGTCTTGCGTACGCCTAGAATGTTATATAGAGCGTACGTGTCTCGCTCCATGTTGCAATTTCACGACCCTACCTAACGCGGAGGGACAGTAATAAAGAGAAAAAACAGGAGGCACTTTATTCTGCTATAACGAATAGACTAGATCCAGAGTACTATTATAATCTGTATAGAGCAGCGAATAAGAGAAAAGGGTACAAGTCTTGAAACTCCTACTCAAAAACCGGTTTCTTTCAAAAAAAAAAAAAACGGTCTCAACCTTGAAACTTTTAAACTGTACTTATTTCGTCTTTTTAAATAATATTCTTATTAAAAATAATAGTTTAGGTTTCGCAGAAGATCCATACAGTGACTTTGCTAAAACAATTTTTGCAGAGTTTAGTCTATATATTCTTTTAAAAGATAATGTCATGATCGGCAAATAGAAGGCCGACTAGATAAAAGTAACTATGGGCATCATCAATCATACACAGCCAAAGGATCCCGGAGTGGCTTTGAGCTCATTTCCTAAACGTGGTACAAACCTCACTGAATAAGGCTTGGATTTTCAAATAGTGGAAATTATTCGAGTTTGTCCCCTAAATTTAGAAACGGTTTTTTTTATTTAAACACTGAGCATATTCTTAGACCCTTTCTTTTTTAAACTCATGTCCTTTTAGTCCCATTATGGAGATCACAAACCAACTAAATCCAGGTGTTCCTTTCAAGGATTTTTCCAACCCTAAAACTCAGCTTCTGACTTCTGATAGCCGAAATGCCCTCTATATCTACTGCCCTCAACCCACTTGCCGGTGTCTTATACTAAGAGCAAAAGCTGGCACTTGGGTTGAAAGGCCAAAAAAGAAGGTTTAGGTTCTTTTCCTTTATAGCCTTTATGTTCAATAAATAGTATATAATGAATTGTTTTTTGCTTATTCTTTTTTAGCTTAATCTTCCAAATGAAACAACGGAAACTGAACCTTCTGATAATATTAGGTCACTTCAACCTTGCTGGCGATTAACTGAAATGATGGAATTTGAGAATATTGGATTCTCAAAGACCATTGGACTTTCTGGCATAAAGTATTTGTCTTGTGCAGACTGTGATGTTGGGCCCTTAGGTTACCACGAGACCACAGTTTCTGACAAGGAATACTTAATTGCCGTGGACCGTGTTCGTTATGCCATCCCTAGTAAATGAATGTTGATAGATGTATTTAAAAAAATTATAATTTATCGAGTTTTTAATATCCTATTTTTCTTTCAAAAATGTGCAAAAGAAAATCGATGAAATTCACAATAAATAATAATGATAAGGATATGTAAGATCGTGATTTCAATTGAATATATTTTTAATTTTGGCACTTGTATGAGAGAATAGGTTAAAAAAGTCTAATTATCTCCTAGTACAAATTGAAACAACCAATTACACAGAAGTATTAATAAGTTTGTTGAGCCCATCAAATTTCGACCCGTTTGAAACTTGATAAATTTGTATCTTTCGTTACTTTACTCTGGGCTTCTAGTAGAAAATATGGCAGCCGAATATAAGCAAATTTTGTACGAGATTCAACGTCAAGGTGCAAACAAAGTAAGAGGGTTTTTAGGACCAAACTTCTTTTTAATCTATTTGTTTTCTTTTCACTTTATTCTAAATAAAGACCGCTTCCGCAGAACTGTGTTGATTGTGGGGCGCCTAATCCCCAATGGGCTTCAGTTTCCTTTGGTATATTTATTTGTTTAGAGTGTTCTGGGGTTCATCGGTCGTTTGGTGTTCACGTCAGGTATTTCTTTTGAAATAAAAAGCGAACTTTTGGGACCTAAAGCATAGCTCTAAAAGTTTAAAATAAATATCACCAAGTTGAGCGATATGAGTCTCATGGTTTGCTTCTGATAAGCACAATTGATGATGGGTTTTTTTATTTTATTCTATGTGTAGCTTTGTCCGATCAATCACCATGGATAAATGGTTCGACGATCAAATCAAAAAAATGAAGGTAAACATTTGTTCAGCCCAGATTACTGGGGTTAGTTTTCATAAAACGGCCTCAAAGTATTGAAATCAGTTAATTCTCATTTCTTTAGCTCGGTGGAAATACTGCATGGCGTGAATACTATGAAGCAGAACCAGAATACTCTTCAAACATGAGTCTTAAAGAAAAATATCACAGTAGATTTGCAACTAACTATCGCGAAAGGGTATGTATCACTCATATGGTGCGGTTTAATGAACACACTCTTCTTTTTTAAAATTTATCATGAGCTTTTACACAACAAATATTAATCATTTTAGTTGGCAGCCAAATGTGAAGGGAAAAAGTGGACACCATCTTCAACAGCATCATCTACTCGAACGATGCCAAATCGACAATCAACACCAATCAGCAATAGTGTTACTAGAGCGAATGCAGTGCGCTCTTCACCTGAACCATATCAGTCTTACCAATCCAATGGGAGCTGTAATAATGAAAATACCAGTAATGGCTTTGTAACCTCAAACAAAGTACCCAAAGAGGCATATTTTGAAACGTTAGGACGAGCGAATGAAGATAGACCAGATTTTCTACCTCCAAGTCAAGGAGGCAAATATACTGGTTTCGGCAATCCAGCATTTGCCAATCAAACATCCTCCTACTCTTCCTCTTCCGCTCCAGATTTGGATGAATTAATAAATGATCCATTTAGTGCTTTAACAAAAGGTTTAAACTTTCTCGGTTATCAGGTTGTAGAAGGCGCTAAATTGGCTGCTCAAGGGGCAGAAACATTAGGGCAAACAGTAAATGAAAGAGTAATAAGACCGACTGCGGAGAAAGTCAGAGATCCTGATTTCTCGCAACAAGTAGTTGGCTATGTAGCTGGTTTTAGCAAGACGGTAGGCTTCGTTGAATTCGGCAGATTTCTATTACATTCAATATGTTTAATACCTTTGCTTCACTAAACAGGTAACGAATACTGCTTCACGTGGTATCTCCTCATTATCAAGTAATCTTTCCACAGTTTCATCAAATTCTGCTTCTTTCACCCGCTCCAACTATGCAACCATTTCCGATGGGTATTCCCAGGGATCGTACAATAATAATGACAATGATTTCTTTGCGGACGCAACCAATCATTATCAACAAGCAGACGACAGTCAAAGCATCTCGCAACCCACCCAAAGTGACTTCTCTAGAACAAATTCACAAAAAACATCTAGTTCGGGTACTACGCGAAGAAGGGAAGCAAAATCAGAGCTAAAGAAAGATGATGGATGGGATGATGAATGGAATAAATGGTGATCGATCGATTCTCAACAGGACTTCCAAATATTATAAAGTCGAAGGGATGTTAAGGCATCACTGATCAACGTTTAGAGAAATACAAGTTTTACAACTTCGTAATAATTTGGACGTGATGGTTTATTTATTTTTCCGATAGAACTTTTATTTTAGAGACGTTTTATGGACATTTGAACAAAATTGAATATAATAATTTATGGTCTACTCACTTACAATCCTTAATTCTTTTGACTCTTAAAAATGATTGTAATGATTTCTATAAAGGTTTCCTTTCGCGAGTTGCCCAGTTTTGATAATGTGATTAGAATAGAACTAATATAAAAACCCATTTTTATTTAAAATTTTCCCGGACGCGTGCAACATTTCATTAATTCAGGAATGGCGTGCATCAAACATAAATACTCGGGAAATTCAAATTTATTTTGTAACTTTAGTTCATTCGATGAGTAGCGCAAACCTCACACTCCACAATCTTTACATGCAACGCACGGCGACGTCTGAACGTCCGTGTTTCGTGTGCAATAAGTTTACCACTAACGTGCTTAGGAACGAAGATGGGACTGACTGGTTTTATACATGTGTAAGGTACTTCAATTCAATTTTGGAAACTTCACTTTTATTATGCCCGTGTGTGGTGACCAAAAATACTGAATTTTAAAAGTCATTTAAATGACAAAGGTTTTGCTCGCCCGGTTGTAGAGGCGGAACCAGAACCCAAAATTTCATTGCCAAAGAAAAATATTAACAGCCCCAGTAATAGCACGAATAAGAAAGAGAAGTCAATTAGTTCTGATAAAGGCGAAAAAGAAGAGAGCGATAAAAATCAGGCCAAAGGAGAAATTACAGAAAAAGAGAGTAAGGCAAAGTCAAAAATCTCACTTGAGAAAGAGAAAAGTAAATCTGGGACAAACACACTTGAAACACTAGCGAAACTTCAGCAACCACACAAACCCAAACAATATATCTTACAGAGGGATATTTTCTATTTGCGTGAATCGAGTCTATTGAAAAGGCAAAGAGAGCAAGTCAAAAATGTTTTAAAGCAACTTCCGAGTGTACCCAAGACCAATTTTCCATAGCTTGTTCATCCTGGTAATTCTTAATTGATATCAGTTACAGGCCTCACATCGTGGGCGAGTCAGAATCTGGTATTTTGAACATTTCTTAATTTGCACAATATTATTTCTGTTTAAATATACATTCTTACTATCTAATAAATTTATAAAAGTGAGTCGGCTATATATATATACAATGAGTTCACGCATTGAGAAATCCTCGGGAGGTATCTAACCATAATTGAAAATCTTAATAAAATCCTTATTCAAGGAACCTATCTACATCTTGGAAATATTTACCTTATAAATGGAAAGAGTCCTTAAGCTCAGAAAATCAATACAATCCTTTGTATTGCTTGTCCCCATTCTTTTTGGTACTTGAGCTTCGAGTTAAGGTGTTATTGGCTTTAAACCTTTCATATTTATGTCTCTTCATATCACTAGCGGCATATTTGCTTAAATGATCTAAAAATATCAAGTGTTAGTCAGTACAAGAATTCTCGGATATGTAATATCATCAAAACCAACGTTTTTTCTTACCATGTTTGAAACATCCTTCGCAAAATAGGTCACCGTCACAATCTTGACACTTATATGTCGCGTCAGCGTTGCAAATACCTTATGGGTTTAAAAGTAACATATCAATCCAAATTCTATAAAAAATAGCAGGCATTGAAAATTTAAAGAATAGTAACATACAACACCAATTATAGCTGTCGTCGTCCAAAGAATATCCGAATTCCGTGAAATCAACTGGTTTTGGTGGGGGTCCCAATTTCGGGGATTCAATAACATTTTTTTTGTCAGGAAAAGTGACTTTACCATTTTTTGTTTTTGCTGGTCTACTTAACACCAATTTATCAATTTTAATTGGTATTTCTCCACCAGGGCCTTGTTTCAACCCTTTATAACGTGCCATTAGTTCTTTATCCATCTCTTTGGTTGTTTTTGTGTATTTCGTCTCTAATTTTACTTCGTCTTGCAATTGACGTACTAAAAAATTCGCGTCGTCTTCGTCGCCACCATAACCAGTGATAGACCCGATTTTTGCTTCTTTACCCATTACCGCGGAAATGACAGTATCTAGCTTTTTTTCGGTTACTGACGGAGTTGCTTTGGCGGTGGTTTTGTTAGTAATTTTATCGGTGGGGAACTGAAACCCGTCGTCTTCTTCAGCCGACAGCTCCTCGAATAATAAAAGGTCTACCTAAAGCGTTATCAATTAATTAATAATCTCGGTTAATACAGTTGAACAGTTGTTGGTAATAAAAACATATACGAAAAGAATAAGTGATTAACCTCATGTTTGGGTCCTATTTCTTTTTTATTTTCAACTTTTAAGGTAATTTTCTTTTGCTTGCCTCCAGTTTGAACGGGTTTTGGTGGCTTCCTAGTTTTTGTGAAGTTATTGCTGGTTATTGGAGGAGAAGAAGAATCGGAAGCTAAGGGTTTTCTCCCGAAAAGTTTGATGAAACGAGAAAGAAGCTCACTTTCCCTATAAAATATATAAAAGAGGGTTTTTAAATAGAGTTTCAATTGTTACAACTGTGAACTGAGAAAATACTCTTAGAATACTCACGAGGTAACTTGGACAGAATGAGTCTCTGAGGATTTCAAGTTGTTAACGCGAGTTTCGAAGTCATATTCGTCCTTTTTAGAGGGAATTGTCATAGTTGATTGCAGAGGAAACCCGTCAAAGGGAGTAGCAAAAATAAATATTCAAACTTCTCGACTATAAAAACCGGAAAATGATCGCCAAAGCGGCTAAACGTAAAGTAGAATGAAAATCTCGAAACTAAACACGATCCAAAAACCCTGCAGTTACTGTAAAAGAGCCACAATCACTATTGTTTTTGATCATATGTAGTTAGAAACTAAATTGTCACTGATAATCGACATTCTTTATCCTTCATGTTTCACTTTTATTAAACAAATGGAGAGATTGTATTGCTGGAAGCCCAGATTATAACAAGAGAAAAAATAGCCAACAGCTGTAAGCATGATTACAAATAGTCTTATATAAAAATGGTGATCTGGACAAATTATCACATCGACTTTATTCAACGAGAAACAAACCAGAATTTTTGGACAAATAGTAACCACCAATTGTAAGTCTTTGTAGCTTGGTTGTTTCTTTATAAATAATTGTGCATATTTAACAAAAAAAAATTTTTATATAAATTACATTAACAATTTTTATTATATTCATTTTGAATTATAAATCTAATAAATATTTTATAATCTAAATTTTGAACAAAGATTTATATTTATCGTAACTCAATTAATAAATAATTTTAATTATAATAAAATTTATTTCTGATATTTAATTTGATTATTTATTTTAAATTTGCTTAACTTTTATATTAATGAAATATTATAATATATATTTATTATTATTATTATTATTATTATTATGTTATTTGATTTAATTTTTTATTATTATTAAAAAAAGCATTTTTTGTCTTTTCATTTTGTAAATCTTATGTTTACAACCAAAACAACGACAAAAAGATTTTATTAATAATAAACACAGCTAAACAAATAATAAAAATATTTTTTTAAATAAACTAAATTTAAAACAAGTTTTAATTTTTAAAAAATATTTTAATTAAAAGTTTTTTTCTTGTAAATTTTTTTAAAAAAAACATACCCAAAATAGATTTAATGTTATCTTAACTATTAACAAAAGCCCATAATTTTAAAAATAAATTTGTATTAAAAGTTTTGTTTTTTTAGCAATTTTTTATAATAATTATTACCATTATTGTTAATTTTTAAAAAGCCAAAAACAATAATTAATAATAATAATTATAGCAACAGCAAACTTTTTTTAAAAAGTTTTTCTTTAATATTTATTAAAACATTGGTTTTGTGTTTTTAAAAAGCTTTGAATTTTTATTATTGGTTTTAAACTAAGTTTTGCTTATTTTTGGTGTTTTTATTAGTTTTATTTTACTTATTTTAATAAAAACAATTAATTTTAATTTAATTATATACAACAATATTTTTATTAATTTGAATATTAAGGCAATAACATATTTATTAAAATAAATACAAATTAATATTTTGGTTGTATTTTTTAATATGATTAGTTTTAATTATTGTAAAAACAAAGCAAATTATGTTTTAACATGTATTTTATTTATTTAATTAATGAATAGTATTAAATATTATAAAATTTGAATAATTATTATAAAAACAAAACAATATATATATATTAATATTGCTATATTTTTTAATATTATATTTAATAACTAAATTTTTTTTGAATGTATTATATTTGCTTTAATGTTTTTTTCTAAATTAAATTAAATTAAATTATATAAAAACTATTTCTTAATTATTATTTAATTTTATTGGTTTTAAAATTATATTTTAAAAATTTTTAAATACTATTATTAAAATTAAATTAATAATTAAACTTGTTTTATTTTTTAGTTATTTGATTTGATTTTTATTAAAAATATATTATTGTTATTATTTTTAAAGTTTAAAATGTTTTTAATTAAAATTAATACTTTTAAAAAATTATATTTAAAAAACTCAAAGTTATAAATATTATAAATTTTAAAATTTTAATTATAAAGTTATTTTTTTGGTTTTATTTATAAATTTTAATAGTTAAATTTATTATTTTAAATTACTTAATTTATTTTTTTATTATATGCTTAAACTATTAACCAATTGGCTATATTATTTGTAAAATTATTTTTTTATGCTAAAACAAAAAATAATTAAAATAATAAAAATAATAAAAATTTAAATAATAAAACTTTGCAAAAAAATTTTTAAATTTGTTTTGTTGTTTTAAATAAAAAATTTATAACAATATAAAAAATTTTTATTTAGTTTAGATAACTAATTATATACAATTTATGTATAATTTAAGTTTAATATATAATAATATTATTATAAAATTAATTTATTATTAAATTATATTATTAATAAAAAACTTGTATAAATTTTTTTTAAAATAATTATTTTATAATTATAAATATTAATATTTTAATATATATAATTTTAAATGTTTTAAATAATTAATCACAAATAATTTATTTTTATCTTAAATATTATTATAAAAAATTATTTTTAATATTTAAAGATTTATTGTTAATAAATTCTGGTTTATAATACTAATATTAATAATTTTATTAATTTAAAAATTAGTTTTATAAGTTTTAATTCAATAAATAATATTAATTTTTTATATAATTATATTTATTGTATTTATTAAAATTATTTTTAATTATTTTTTATTATACTTAATTAACTAAAAAATTTCAAAGTATTTTATATTTTTAATTATGACTTTCATATATTTTTTTAATATTATATTGAATTTTTAAAATAAAAAAATAAAAAAAATGTAATTTGATAAAATAAAATAAAAATTTAAAATAATAAAGATAATATTTTTAACTGTTTAATGTTTTTTTATTAAATATTTTTTATCATTATTACATATATATATATTTTTAGTTATATAAAAAAAAGCCAATTTAACTAAATTATAAACAATTATTAAATTATTAAATTATTTATGTATTAACAAATGTTTTTTAAATTAATTTGTAAGTAATTTTGTAAAATTAAACATAGTTATATCATTAAATTTTTATAAAAAAACTCACTATAAAAAAACAATTTTTTATAAAAAACATTTTTTTATAGAATCAATTAATTAATTAATAATTTTTTCTTTATATAAAAATAATCTATAAAAAAACAAAAACATAATTTTATTAAATATTTATTCAAAATTTACTTTTATATTAAAACAAATATTATGTACTAAATATTAATTAATAATTGAAAAAAAATTAAAATGTTTTGAATTAATTTTATTCTTATTTATTACTTTTTATTTTTAACTGTTTTTTCTTATTTTTTTCAACTTTATTTTATAAAAGAAAAAAATTACTATTAAAGAAATAAGATAAATTAAAATAGAAAAAAAATTACAATAAAAACAAAAGATGTAAATAAAAAACATTAAATCTAGTATAAAAATATTTGGTTTAAATAATAAAAAAGAAAGATAGTAATTAATAAAGTATATTATATTAAGTAATAATTTATATATTAAAAATAAGCTTTAATAAAATATTAAACTTAATTAAATAAATAAAATCTAATTACTCATTAATTAATTTGGTTTATTTAAAATATTCAAACTTTTTAGATTAAAGTTTATATTAATTTAATATTATTTTTAATTAAAATATTTATTCAGACAAGTATAAATTCATAAAACATATCTTTTTTTTATATATAATAATGTAAAAAAGACCAAAGAATAAATAAAAACCATTATTATAAGAAATATAACTGGTAAATTGTCAGTATTATAATTTTTAAATATCATTTTTTGATTTTTTTACACTTAATAATGCTTTTTTAATTAATAAATATTACTATATATACTATAAATCATTATATACTTTTTTATTTTTACTATTAACAACTGTTATTGCTATTATTTTATGTATATTTTTTGATTTTTCTTATATTTAATAGTGTTTTTTTTAATAATCTAATAATATTGTTGCTTATTTTTATATATAATTTTCAAAAAATTATATTATCTTATTTTATTATAAATTGTTAATAACTTTATTATATTTATTAAAATATATTATAAAACCAGTAAAATTTGACAGTTTTTTTCTTTAAATTTATGATTTCATAGTTTATTTAATTAGTATTTTTTAATTATTTTAAATAATACATATAATTATTTTAATTTGAATTTAGTAATAATAAAAAAACTTTACATACTTTAATAGTTAATTATTTATTATTCACCAGTTTATTTCTAATATTTAGCCTTTATTTTGTCAATTAAATTATCAATCTATATGCTTGTTTTGTATTAATCCTAAGACATACTAGAAATATAAACACATATTTATAAATAGTAATATATATATTAAAAAAGTATTCTAAAAAAAATACAAAAAATATAATTTCTGTTGTTTTTAAAATAAAGTTTTAAAGTTTTATTAAAAAAATTAATGTTTGATAGTATGTATCTTATAACTAAAAAATTTGCTAAAAAATTTATAATGAAAAAGATAAATATTAAACAATAAGAGAATAAGAATAATAATATACTTAGAATATATATATGTGATTTTAATAGTAGTTTACAAAATAATAACATTTTTTTTAATAAAATTTTGATAATTTAATTTAATCATGCTTTTTGCAGATTATAAAACATTATAATTATTATATTGATTTTGAATGTTTGTTTTGGAAACAATAGAATATATATAAACTGCAAAAACTTTTGTCTTTAAACAATTTAATAGATTATTATATTAGAGAATATATAATATAACTATTAATATCTTAATAAGTTTTTTATATTTATGTGTTATTTACAGTTAGTTAAACATAAAAAAAAAGTTAAATACTTATTACAGAGTTTTATTTATTAATAATTTAATTGAATATTAAACATAAAATAAATATTTTATATTATAAAAACTATAATATTTTTGATCTTTTTTATTTTTATTCATTATTTAATATGAATAAAACTATGTAGTTTTAATTTGCATTTTAATATTTCTATTGAAATTTTTTTATATAAGTTTGCATTATTTTTAGTTTAAAAAAATTTATAAAATAATTAATAAATAGATCTTTTAAATATAAAATTATATATAACTTTAATTAAGAAAAGCACTTATTATTAATTATTTTAATAATTTGTTAGTATTATTAAATATTAATCTATTTTTTCTATATTAAACTAGTTTATTAAAACTAAATAATAGATTAAAAAAAATAATGAAATAGTTTTTAATAAATTTCAACTTTTAATTAAATATAAATTTATATTTATTACTTAAAATTAATTATACAAAAAACAAATCATATTGTTACTAGTAAAAATTTGAGATATTATTTAACATGAAATTATTTTTATAATTTTTATAAATAATTAGTATATATTATTATTTTAATTTATTACTTATTATCTTATTAAATTGTCTGAATTACTATTTAATTAATAATTTAATTTATACAATACACAAATTATAATAATTAGATTACACAATATTCCAAATTATATAACATTTAAGAATTCACTAAAATTTGTAAAAATTTATCGAAATAATTAATAGTTTATTAAAATACTCAATAGTTTGTAGAAATAACTTGTAGTTTCCCAAAATATATTTTTAGTTTAGTAAAATAATAGCAAAAAAAAAGTGCAAATTTATAAACTAGTATTATAACAAATTATATAAAAAAAAGCTTTTCTCTTTAAGAAAATATATCTTAGTTAGAATTATTTTCATAAGAAATATTTTTCTTAATATTTAAACAAATTATTTTAATAAAAACTATATTGAAAACAACAAATTTATAATTATTTTGCTAGAAATTTTTCAAATTCCAACTAATGTTTTGAAATTAACTAGCTATTAATTTCAGTAATCTGTTAGTAACTTTAAATCTAAACAAAAAATAATTTTCTAAACAAATTTTTTTTTTTATATTTCTTTTATTTTTTTATTTTTTAAAATACATATTAAAATAGTCTATAAATAAGATTTTTGTAGAAAAATTGACTTTTACAGCAAAGTAATTATATATTTTAATAAGCTTTTAGATAAATATTTTTTAAAAAATAGTTGACTTTTATTGCAAAGTAATTATACAAGTAATTAGTATTAAATTGGTTATTCTATTTATAAGCCTAACAGTTCAAATTATAAAAGATAATTTGAAAATAAATTCAGTAATTAGAGGTTTAATAGCTTTCAATAATTAAAAATTAACAGCAAAACAACATCAATAAAGTTCAAAAAAAAAGACCAAAAACCTTCAATAATATTTGATGTTTTCTTATAGATTAATATAACAAACACAACTATTCTAGAGTATTATCAATTAATTTACATCTATTGCAAATAGAAATTCAACATTTTAGATAGAATGAAAGGTTTTAAGAAAACACTTTATTAATACATTAAAAATTATAGTAACAATTATTTTTTTGAAAATTACAATATATTTAAAGTCAAAAAAGAGCTATATAAAAACTTGTTATACTATTCTTGCTTAAGTACTGAAAATTTTAACAGCCAAACATTCAATACTTACTTCTAAGAGCTTGACTTTAATATTACCAAATATTGCAAAAAAAATATTCAGTACAACTTAAATTTTCTTTTAACTTAAAATTTAAACCAAAAAACAGTAAACAAAAACAAAAACAAAATTCCAAAACCATCTACAATACTCTCTAAATTACAGCCAAATATTTACAAATATCTAAATTAAAAACAAGTATTAAATTACCACTTTTAATTATATCATTTCTAATTTTATTTGCTTAACTATAAACACCAAATTTTTTATTTATTTATTTTTTAAAACCAGAAAATTTTTAGTTATTTAAAAGTTTTACTTAACAATAAAAACTAATTTTAATCAGTACTAATCTTCTTAATTATTTAGTAAAAAATCAAAGTAATTATTCAAAAAACTTAAAAAGTAAAGAAAATAAATTAAAACAAAAACTCAAAAAACAAAAAAGTAAAAAAATAGCAACTGTTTATATTGTAAAAATTTTTGAATTTACTAGAAAAAATGCTAAAACTAGTTCACAAAAATAAATAAATAAAGTTGAAAAAACAGAAAATACAAATAAATAAATCTTAGCAAGAATAATAAAAACAATTTTTTATTTTTTATAAAAAACTACTAATAAATGATTCGAAAATTTAAAAATACTATCAAACATTCAAAGATGTTTTTTTTAAGCAATTCACAAACAATAATACTTTAATTACTCTCCAAAATCAGTTTTAAAACATTAAACAAGAACTTAGTAAATCTGTTATAATATTAAAACCAAAATAATTTTTTATTATTATCTAATAATTAATTCTAAAATTGTTATTATTATAGAATTTTAAAATATTGGAAATAAAATTACAGAAAATTACAAAAAGACTAGCAACAAAGAAATAATCAATATTATTTCCAATTACAACAACTTTATTATTAATTTCTACTATTAATTTATTGTTTATTTAAACGATAATATTAGAACAATTATTATTTACTTGTTTTACAATAATAATACCAACAATTTATACTAATACTACAATATTAATAATTACTATTAGTTCAATAATATTAAGTACTAGCAAAAAAATTGGTTTAATAAAACCAATTTATTTTATAAAATTGGTTTTTAATAAACAATAACAAAATTAATACCAATAATTAATTAGTATTCTAAAGTTCAGTTTAACAAAACTCCAATTATTATTATACTCAACCCAATTACTTAATTATACTTAAAAAAAAATTTTCAACAGACTGTACTTTTTGAAAATAAAACTATAGTACCAAGACAAACCTTTTTTAATAACACAATTTTACCAGAAAAATTACCAAAAATACCAATTTTTTTAATATTTTATTCAAATTTGAAGCAAATAAATCACTATTTTTGCTTAACAATGTAACAATAACTAAACAAAAAGCTATTACTGCTATATATACTAAAGCCAAAGTCAAAAAAAAACTAATTTAATTAATTTTAAATAGTGAATTTACTAAAAATATTATTACCTATCAATTAATATAACAGCTTTAATAAACTATTAACTAAACTGTTCAAACTGTAATTATTATAGCAGATAATATAAAAAAAACTCCAGTAGAAAAAATTGACAATTTTTTTTTACAATTAATGAAATTATTATTTCAATTAAAGTTTTAGTTATGAATATATCTTAATATTAAACTTTTATTAAAAATGATTTGCTTCTCAAAGCAAATATAAATTTAGATTAAAAAATCCAAAAGCTTAAAATTTTATACCAAAAGCAATATACAAAAATATTTGTTACTTATAGTACTTTTAATAAATGATTTAAAAAATCCTCAGCTTTTGAAATTAAAAAAAAAACCCCCCAACTATTAAAACCTATATGACACTTAATTTTTAATTCAATTGGGCTTAAAAAACTAAACAGTTATTTAAAACATCTACATTTAAACCAATATTATTATGGTCTTTTTAGACTAATCAACAATTTATTTCTATAATTAAACTAGTGTTACTAGTAGAATTTTAGCTATTAATTAGCATAAAATTATCCTTATAATTCCTATTATTAATTAGCATATATTATTATTATTTTAATTATTACTTATTATTTAATCAAATTATTAAATATTATCATTCAATTAATAATATAATTTGTACCATAGAAATTAAGATAATCAAATTACACAATATTCTGACCTATTTAATATAGTCAAAATTCGTTGAAATTGATGAAAATTGGTCGAAATAATCAATAGTTTGTAGAAATAACTTGTAGTTTGCCGAAATATATCTTTAGTTTACTGAAATTAGAGCAAAAAGAAAAATGCAAGTTCAAAAACTAATATTACAACAAGTTGTATAAAAGAAGAGCTTTTTTTTTTCAAGAAAATATATCTTTTCATAGTATCTTACCATAGTATTTTACTTTAGATATCTTAATTAGAACAAATTATTTTTTACATATCTTAAATAAAAATTAAATATTTGAAAACCAAATTCTTTAAAATTATTACACTTGAAATTCTCTCAACACAATTAACATTTTGAAATTGATTAGCTACCAATTTCAGTAATCTGTTAATGACTTTAGGCCTGAATAGAAAACGTTTTTCTTAACACAATTTTATTTTTTTTATTTTTTTTATATTTTTTTTTACTTTTCTTATTATAATTATTAGGGTAGCATACAGACAAAATTTCTGTAGAAAAGTTAACTTTCATAGTAAAGTAACTACACATTTTAATAAGCTTCCAGATAAGCAATTCCTGAAAAAGAGTTGACATTTACTACAAAATAACTACACAAAATAACTGGTATAGAATTGGCCATTCTACTTATAAGCTCAGCAGTTCAAATTATAAGAAATAATTTGAAGATAAATTCAGTTATTTGAGGTTCAATTACTTCTTTTAGTTGTGAATTCACAGTAAATAAACATTAATAACATTTAAGAAAAGAGACCAAAAACCTCTGGTAATACTAGTTAACAGTTGATATATTCTATATTTAAAACCAAATCAAAAAAATAACCATTTTATATTCTACTCAAATGCAAAAATTATAACAAAAAACTTTTATTTATGAAAGCTTGTATATTATTAAAAGAAGAATATAAAACTTATATTTGCTACTACTGTAAAGTTTGTTACTAAAAATAATTTGATAGCCTAAAACATAATAGAAAATAGAACAACACATTTTGTTTTATTTGTAAAAAATTATTATTCAAAGAATATAATTAAATTAATATTAATATAAAAGAAAAACTTTGTGACCAAATTTGTTAATATATTTTCCCAATTTCAAAAAAAATTAAAAAAAAAACATCTTTTAAAGCAGTATACAATAATATTTTTAATAAATTTTATTATTATTCTCATAATATTAAAATAATTTATAACTTAACAATAGCTTTAATCAATAGAGCCATCCAAAAAAATATTAAACAAATAAAAAAATTAAAATATATCAAATACATCTTTGAAATTACTAGATATAACTATAAAGATAAAGTAAAAATATATTATCAAATCACCAGTTACATATATCTGGCCAAGGAAGCTTAAATTTAATAATTAAAGCAAATAAAAATCCAACTGTATAAAAAGTATATTATACTATACAATAACCAATAATGTTAAAAATACTATGTTCTAAGCATTTTTTTATTCAGTAAAAATAATAAATATAAAATTAAATTTGGAGAACATAAACTTGGAAAACTATTAACAATACCAATTTATCTATTTAAAAACCAACCAGCTTTAAAACTTAAGTATTTTAATAACAATAAGCAAAAAATCAAATCAGAAAAAGTTTAAAAAATTGATGCAAAATATAATTTACAATATCTAAGAAAAAACACTTTAGTCCTTTACTCAAAATTACTTACAAAAATTAATCTCAAAATTGTTCTCGAAATTGTTCTCAAAATTCTATTAAAAGCAATAATTCAAATTGCTTCTTGATTGTTTTTACCAGCAAAAAAATTAATATTAAAGAAGAAGTTATTAATACAAAATATATAGAAAACATTACAATTACAGTGAATTCTCTCTATAGTCTCTCTGGTTATAGTTACTATCTTCTTATAATCACATTTTTTTAAAAACCAAAACCATTTATATATAATATTATCTTTTTATAGTTACTTTTACTATATATATCTTTTTATAGTCCCTATCTTCACAAATATGATAGCAGAATATAAGTAATTTCCACTCTCTATAGTCACACTATAATTATATGATATTAGATATGAACATCAGATGTTATCTCATATTTAATCGAACATATAAGGTACCTCAGATTATAAAAGATGCCCCAAATATTATTTTAAAATGTCGATTCTATTTTGCATTTAAGTATTGCAATAATAAGACTTATATTAATCTACCATTGTTTGCTTTATTTATTAATTTATTATTTTATTAGTATAATTTTAAAAGTTACAACAAGCAAATTAGTGTAAAATAGTATGTTTTGTTTTGCCTTGGTGGCAAATATTGAATAATTGTCCAAGTCATTAAGTAAATTTATTTAGCATTGCTGTAATAATTGCCATAACTATCCAAAGGTAAATAAAGTAAATTATCATTGTTACATTGATTGTCAAGGCTATCCAAAGGTAAGTGAATCTGATTATCATTGTTATATTGATTGTCATAACCATTTAAAGGTAAGTAAATTTGATTAATATATTCATGTGGATTGTTATAACTGTCTAAAGATAAGTGAATTACTATTGTTGCATTGATTATTGAGATCATCCAAAAGTAAGTGAATCTAATTATTATTGTTGTGTTGATTGTTGAGGCCATTAGGAAGTAAGTGACTAAATTATCATTGTCACATCAATTGTTAAGACTATTGGGAGATAAGCAAATTGAATTATTATTGCCATGTTAATTGTTGTGGCTGTTTGGAGGTATTTTTTAAAAATATAAAAATCTCAAATTAAATTTTCACTATCCATTCTGTTTAAATACTGGAAACTCTGCAGCAATAAATAAATTAGGAAATTGCTACTTTCATGGCAAAAGTATTAATTAGGACATGGGTTAAGCTGTCAAATTATATTAAAAGACAAGTAATGCAGAGAATTATGCTACAATAAACAATTTAGGTTATTGCTATTAGCATGCCAAAGATATCAATTAGAACAAAAGTCAAGAGGTTAAATTATATCAAAAGGCTGTTAATATAGGGAATTCTAAAACAATGACTCAATTAGGTCATTGCTATTAATATGGTAAAGGTGTTAATTAGAACACAGATCAAACTGTCAAATTGTATCAAAAGGCAAGTGATGCAGGGAATTCTAAAGCAATAATTCAATTAGGACATTACTATTTTAATGGCAAATGCATCAATCAAGACATAGATCAAGCTGTTAAATTGTATTGAAAAATAGTTAATGCAAAAAATTCTGGGACAATGAATTAAATTTAGAAATTGAAGATAAAGATAAATCTTTGCCTTTGCTATTTATACATTAAGGTAAAACTGCACTTGAAGATATATTGTGCTATTGTGAAAAGTAGTATAGTGAAAAAGTTGATTCAAACTTTTTTAAAACTTTGAGAACATTAATTCATAATACTGTTTTCAAAGTTCAAGAAGAGAAAAAACAATTGCAAATAGAGAGCTTTTTTAAATAAAATATATATAATTGGTTATTATATTATACATGTGATATATAGATCATGTGATAAAATATTAATCATTTTTTATAATCTCATCTCTCTATAGTCACCACAAATGTGCTGATTAAAAGATGTGATTATAAAGAGAGTTCATTATATACTACAAAATAAAACCAAAAAATTCTTTAATATTAAACATGCTAAGAAAATTGTTTAACCAATTTATTTACTTTTAATCAATATTTTGGATTTACAATTAGTAAAAAATAAAGAACAATTAGAAAAAATTAAAAAAAATATAAGATTTTGATTTAATTAAATAATTTACAGTTTTAATCAATATAACTTTTAATATATAAAATAAATTTTATCAAATTTTTTACTTTTTTAACCAATTACTATTTTACTTTTTGGAAAACATTAAAAAATTTATATTTGTTCAAAATTCACTATTATCCAACAAATTTTTGATTCCAATAAACAAATTTACAAAGAACATAATATTTTAATTCCTAATATTTATCTGTTCAAAAGAATAAAAAAGTTCTTAATTATATTATATAATCATAATATCTACTCTATTATTTTATTAAATAGATTAAAAATCAGAATTATAAGCAATATTTTTTAAGAAAAAATTTTTTAAATTGTTTCAAATTTTATCAAAATTATAAGACACATTAAAAAAAATTGTTAAATTAAACCTGAAAAATTTGAATATATTATAACAAATACAACTTAAGATTCTTTTAAACCAATACACTAATATTTTTGTTAACAAAAATAAATTTAGATGCACTAATATTATAAAACATTAAATTAACATAAAAGCTGCTTAATCTATTAAACAATAAGTCTACTAAGTAACTTCAATAAATAACAATTTGATTAAACAAAAGATACAATAAATGCTAAATATGAATTAATTAAAAAATTGTTAAGTTTTTGGTTCTTTTCAGTCATATTGATTACCAAAAAAAATAGAAAATACGTTTTTGTGTAGACTATTAAAAGCTTAATAGTATTACTTAAAAGAACAGTTATTTAACTTTTCTTATTTAGAAAATTCTGAATAATCTAGAAAATAAAAAATAATTCTTCTTTTTAAACTTAATCAATAAATATTAGCAAGTTAAAATAGATTCCAAAACAAAAAAAACAGCATTTATTATGTAAAATAAAAATTTCGAATTTAATATAATGTTTTTTGAACTTTACAATATCTTTGCTATCTTTTAGTGTTTTATAAATGTTATATATATAAAAATTCTCTAAAATCAATAATAGTATACTTAGACAATATTAATATATTTTTAAAAACATTTAATAACCATCTGCTCTATCTTTAATTAGTTTTTAATTGTTTTTAGAATGTTTAACTAAAATTTAATCTGAATAAATGTTTTTTTGAAAAAACTAAATTAAAATTTCTAGAACACATAATAGATAAAAATAAAATAAAACCAGATCTTAATAAAATTTAAAAGATTAAAAACTTTCTGATCTCAATCAATTTATAAGAATTAAGAAAATTCTTAAAACTGGCTAAATATTACTGCAAATTTGTCAAAAACTTTTCTGATATTGTAAAACCACCCTATTATCTGTTATTAAAACATGTTTTATACTTATAGAAAAAAAAACAGCAAAAGACTTTTAATTATCTCAAATAATATTTAATAAAAGCATCAATATTAATTTATTCAAACTTTATTAAATACTTTATTGTTAATATAGATGTCTTGAAAAATACACTAAAAGCTATTTTGTTACAAAGTAGACCAAATAATCAAAAACATTTAATTATTTACACCAGTCACAATACTAGTACAGTAGAAAAAATATATAATATAATTAATTTAGAATGTTTTACTATTTATTAAGCAATACAAAATTGGAGACACTATTTTTGCCAACTATTTAACCTATATATTAATTACAAAAAACTTATTTGATTATTTAGCAAACCACAACTAAAAAGAAGATATATAAAATAAAGTATTTATTTACAACAATTCTCATACAAAATACATTATAAGAAAAGAATTAAAAACACCAATGCCAACAGTTTGCCAAAAATAATACAAATTTAATTTCAGATTTATAAACACAATTACCTATTAGCAATTATATTAGTATCTATCAACACTTCAATTTAAGAAGAAATTATTTTAATAAAAACAAAGTGTTATATAAAAACAAATTCACAATTATTAACTATATTATTAAGAATGTTAAAATCACATTATCTTATAATAAATTATAAAAAAAAAAAAAAAAACTGTTTTACATAGGATGTACTCTAATCCAACTACAAAACATATTAACAAAAATACTATTCTAAAAAAACAATGAATTTATACTATTAATTAATAATATATAAGAATATTTTTGAATATATTTTCAACTATAACTTATATTTATAGAGAAAAAAGCCAAAATAACAGAACCACTTTAACTTATTCTAATTAAAAATTTTTTTAATAGAATTGAAATTAATTTGGTTGGTTTTTTCTTAATTATATTTAAAAAAATTTATTATATTATTATAACTGTAGACTATCTTATCAAATAGCTTAAAGCTAGAGTTATTCAAATAACAAATACTAAAACAGTAGTCAAATTCATATATCAAAACCTGATTTGTCAATATAAATGTCCAAAAAAATTGTTATCTAACCAAAAAACTCATTTTGTTAATAGTATATTAATTAAACTAAGCCAACAATTCAGAATAAAACAACTTTTATTATTACTCTATTATCCATAAACAAATAAACTGGTAGAACAATTTAACCATATTTATGTAAAGTATTAATAAAAATAAGTTACAAAAATACACAAGAATAAAACTTATTTATATTTTTAGTATTATTAACATACTTAATATTAAAACAAAATACTATTCAGTTTATACTATTCAAACTAGTCTATAAAAAAAAGCCACACTATCTATTAAATAAAAACTATTTATATTCTTAACTAAAACAATTATTGAAAAAAATTTTGAAACTACTTTGTACAAAAAAACATATCAGCTTATAAAAACATTAAAAAACAATTATAAAACAGCAGTTGACAATATTAGTAATGCTCAAGAACAACAAAAAAAAAGACATAATAATTATTTATCCAACCAACTAGTTGAATTTAAGATTAAAGACTAAGTATTATTATATTGTATTAAAACTGAAAAACAGTAATGTATAAAGTTTGATTCAAAATAGGACAGACTATTTTATATATACAAAGTTTTAAACAATTGAGTTTACAAATTATGATTAAAAAACAAAATTTTAAAGAAAATAGCCATAAAAATTGGTAAAAATTTATTATACAAACTAAAAATTATTGTTATTTATATCTTAATTAAGAACACAGATTCTATTAATTAGACCAAAAGATATATTATAAGATCTAAAACCAATTATTATTATTGAAATATAATTAATGTATAACAATTTAATTAAAAAATATAAGTATATATAAAGACCAAAACAACAAAAAAATAAAGTTAATAGCACTCTTAATATAGATCTTTTAGATCAAATTCTAAGACTCTGTTACCGGAGGTTTTTGGTCTCTTTTCTTAAATGTTGGTAATGTTGATTTGCTGTGAATTCACGTTTTCAGGAAGTAGTTGAACCTCTAATAACTGAATTTATCTTCAAATTATCTCCTATAATTTGAACTGCTGGGCTTATAAGTGGAATGGCCAATTCCTTGCCAATTACTTTATGTAGTTATGTTGTAGTAAACGTCAACTCTTCCCCAGGAATTGCTTGTCTGGAAGCTCACTAAAATGTATAGTTACTTTGCTGTGAAAGTCAACTCTTCTACAGGAATCTTGTCTGTAGGCTACCCTAATGATTGTAATAAGAAAAGAAAAGGAAAATAAAAGAAATGTAAAAGAAATAGAATTTTGTCAAGAGAAACGTTTTCTATCCAGGCCTGGGGTCACTAACAGTTTACTGAAATTGGTAGCTAATCAATTTCGAAATGTTAGTTGGGTTTTGGGGATTTTCCAAGTACAATAATTAAAGAATTTGGTTTTTCGAATTATTTGATATTTATTTCTTTTTGTGTGTATAGGAACGGTTTTAAGAGATAAATCTAAAGTAAAATACATTTTCAAGAAGAGAAAAGCTCTTCTTTTATACAACTTGTTGTAGTACTAGTTTATGAACTTGCACTTTTTCTCTTTGCCCAAATTCCGGCAAACTAAAGATACATTTTGCTGAACTATTGATTAATTTGGGTGAACTATTCATAATTTCGGCGAATTTCTGTAAATTTCGGCGAATTTCTTATAAATTTCGGCGAATTTTTGAATGTTACAAAGTTCAGAGTATTGTGTAATTTGATCATCCTACTTTCTGTTATACTAATTAGATTATTTTAATTGAATCGTGATATGTGATAATTGATTAGATAATAAATGATAATTTGAAATGATATTAATATACTAATGAATTATAGGAATTATAAGGGTAATTTCATGCTAATTAATAGCTAAAATTCTACTGGTAACAACTCTTAAAACAATTATTTGAAGCAATTCAACAATCCATAACACTAATAGAAATTATAATTAATAAAAAAAGATACAATATAGAAATTTACACAAGAAAAAAAAGAACAAAAGTTTAACAAAAAGTGAGCATTCTTATTCTTATAACTAATTAAGAAAAAAAAAGAAAGATATATGGTTGTATATGTTTGATGAAATTAAAAAAGCTTTAAATAAATTAACTATAAAATTAATAATAAGAAAATAAACACTAAAAACCTCTAAAATATAAAAAAAAAAACTTTCAATATTATACTGGTTATTTAAAATTGGTGAAAAACTTAACTTATAAATATTATACTTAGATACTAACAAACAAACATTTAACAAAAAAGCTTTAAAACAAGTAGAAAAATTTGTTAGAAGAAATAATCTGATGCTACACTATAAAACAACATACCAACTGTATTCAACATTTAAATATTGTTTAGCAATACTATTAAACAGTTTACTAAAGTCAATTACAGTTAACAATATAAAACAAATAATAAATACATAGTTTAAAGACCTACAAAAAGCAATAATTAACACAACAATTGAATATTATACCAAAAAAACATTTTTATAAATATATACAATTTTATAAGAGCTTAATTTTAAAAGAAAGAGATAATATTACTCAAGTAAAAAAGCCAATCCAAAAATAATTAAAAAAATGTGATTAAAACATAATAATATAAAAAAAACATAATAATATAAAATAATACATAGTAATATATAATAACTTAAAATAATACAAGATAACACACAATAATGTAAAATAGCACAGAATAATTAGCCATAACATAGAATAACCAGTTATAATATAAAAAAATAAAACAATAAACAGTAATAGTAAGTAATAATTAGTAATAAAAAATAATTAAAAGCAATTTTGTAAAACTAAAAAATATGTATAAAAACAAGTAATTTTAGCAAAAAAAAAACAAATAAACAAAAACCAATATTTTTCTACTCATATTTTATATTTCTCAAATTAATTTTACTTATACCTTATGCTTATATTAATTTAAATAAAAAAATATTCGAGATTAAATCACTTATACATAATTCATAAACTCTTATGTTCAATTTAAATTAATTATTTCTCTTATTTTTATTTTTAACCAGATGTTTTTAGCATAAAATATCTTAAAACA
Source organism: Geosiphon pyriformis (assembly GCA_016748015.1). Lineage (NCBI taxonomy): Eukaryota > Fungi > Glomeromycota > Glomeromycetes > Archaeosporales > Geosiphonaceae > Geosiphon > Geosiphon pyriformis. Next base: position 842,024 of record JAAOMT010000128.1, on the reverse strand, counting down.
GTAATAACTTAGACCAATTGCTCTTAATTATAACAATTAACAATATTAATTTTTTTATTTTTTTTTTATTTTTCTTGTAGAGTGGCAATATTGTAAAATTAATTGTTTAAGAATAAACTTTGTGATAATTTGATAAAAAAAAAAAATTTTTTTTAAGATTAGATATTAATATTATCTTAGTAGCTTATCAGAAAACAAAAAAACATTATTAGATCCTAATGACTGTGTTTGACTAACTCAAAGAAGATAGCTCACTTATATAAACAGTAAACAGTTAAATTATTTTTCTGTGTCTTATAACCAAAAAACTCTATAGGTAAATTTTCATTCATAGTAAATCTTTAAAAATTAATAATTTTAATACACTTTACTTGTCTACAAAAAAAATTTTAAGCTCTTTATATTTAAACTTAGAGCACCAAATATTATTATTACATCTTACCAAATTTACTTATAATAATATTTACCTTTTACTTAAAATTAATAACATACTAAATGCTTTAAAAAAAGCCAAGTACTTTTCAACTTTAGACTTAAAAAGTAAATATTAACAAGTAAAAATAAATTTCAAAAATCATTCAAAAACAGCTTTTACAACTTAAGAAAAAAACTATAAGTTTAATATTATGTTTTTTGAATTTTGTAATATTTTAACAACATTTCAGTAATTTATAAATGTTGTTTATAAAAAACTCTTATAGTAATTAGTAGTTGTCTATTTTAATAACACTAATATTTACTCTTTAATATTTGAAGCTTATTTAATTTATTTGTAAAAAGTATTTTAACAATTACAAAAAACAGAAATAAAATTAAACATTAATAAATATTATTTTGGAAAACTAAGTTTGATTTTTCTTGGTTATATTATTAACAAAGATAAAGTTCTATCTAATCCAAAAACAATTAATACTGTAAAAAATTTTAAAATTTTTTAGAATATTACAGAATTAAAAAAATTTGTTAGTTTAACTTTTTATTATCAAAAATTTACCCAAAAATTTTCTAAAATAACCAAACTTTTTAACTATTTTATCAATAAAAATATTAAATACTAATGGACTCCAATACAACAAACTGTCTTTAATGTACTCAAAGAAAAACTTATAACTACTTCAATTTTGGTCTATTCTAATTTTAGCAAAAAATTCTAATTGGTTACTAATACTTCTTAATATTATAAGTAAATTTAATAAAGTATTATAATAATATATGATGTTTTGAATTTGAGTAAAAAAGCTGTACAGTTTTTTTGATTGTATAGAAAGTGTGCTGAAGTTTATTACTCTTTAAAAATTTTTACTATATGTAAATTTACTTATAAAGTTTTTTGATTATAAGATACAGAAATACATCTTAGCAATTTATAGTTGTGAATATAAGCTATTTTTTTTGAGCTGGTTAAATATAGTCACTAGAATTTGGTGTTGTTTTTTTGCCTTTCTGGTAAACTAACAAAATAAAATTAATATTTAAATTTAAAAGAAGTTTTTCTTTTTTATTAGACTATTTTTAAACAGTTAATTTTTAATGTTGTTATTTCACAAAAAAAAAAAAAAAAAAAAAAAAAAAAAAAAAAAAAAAAAAAAAAAAAAGAAATTAGTATTATCAATTATTATAATCAAAAACAATTGGTTCAAGTTGTTAGAATTTTAAAGCTGTTAATACTAATAGCATCTGGTCTGGAATAAAAATAAGAGAAATAATTAATTTAATTTTAATAACACAAATTCTGTAATTATATATAAATAGATTGAATAATATTTTTATTTAATAATAAATAAAAAAATGTAAAAAAAATAAGATAAAAGAGTTTTATTAAGTTTAAATCTAAGATATGTTTTTAAAAAAATAAGTTTTTGTTTTCTATTTTTTTTATCTGCTAAAACTACTTATTTTTATACATATTTTTTAGTTTTATAAGATTGTTTTCAATTATTTTTTATTACTAGTTATTGTTTGCTATTTTTGTTATTATTTTATTTTTTTATATTATAATTAATTATTTTATATTATAACTAGTTATTCTGTACTATTTTATATTATTGTGTATTACTTTATATTATTCTAAATTATTATGTATTATTATGTATTATTTTATATTATTACGTTTTTTATGTTATTATATGTTAATCATGTTTTTTTAATAGTTTTAGATTGAATTTTTTACTTAAATAATATTATCTTTTTCTTTTAAAATTGAGTTTTTACAAAATTATATGTATTTGTAAAAATTGTTTTTTTGGTATAATATTCAATTATTGTGTTAAGTATTGTTTTTATAGATTTTTAAATTGTAAATTTGTCATTTATTCTATGTTATTAATTGTAATAGTCTTTAATAAATTGTTTAATAGTATGGCTAAATACCATTTAAATACTAAATATAGTTAGTATATTGCTTTGTAATATAGTATTAAGTTGTTTTTTTCAACAAATTTTTTTACTTGTTTAAAAGTTTTTCTGTTGAATATTTATTTATTAATGTCTAAGTATAGTGTTTATAAGTTTAGTTTTTTACCAATTTTAAAAAACCAGTAAATTAATAGAAATTTTTTTTCCAAGCTTTGAAGATTTTTAATGTTTAATCTTTTATGTTTGGTTTTATAGCTAACTTGTTTAAAGCTTTTTTTATTTTTTTGAACATATAAGACCATATATATATTTTTTTTTAATTGTTTATAAAGATGAAAATATTTAGTTCTAATTAAATTCTTGTTTATTTTTTTCTTACTTATATTTCTGTATTATATTTTTTTTCTATTAATTTTAATTTTTATTGGTGTTGTAGATTGTTAAATTGTTTTAAAAAATTGTTATAAAAGTTTCAAAATTTTGTTTAAAAAGTTTATATTAAGAGTATTATTAACTTTTTTTTTTGTTTTTTTGATATTTATATATTTATTTTATATGATTTAAATTATTATACATAAATTGTGTTTGATGATAATAATTGGTTTTAGATCTTGTAATATATTTTTTGGTCTAATTAATGAAATTTGTGTTCCTAATTAAGATATAAATAATAACAATTTTTGTGTTGTATAATAAATTTTTAGACAATTTTTATATATAAATTTCTTTAAAATCTTGTTTTGCAATTGCAATTTGTAAGTTTTATTGTCTAAAACTTTGTATATGTGATATAATTTATTCTATTTCAAATCATATTTTCTATTTCACTGTTTTTTAATTTTAATATAATGTAATAAAATTTGGTCTTTAATCTTAAATTTAACTGATTAATCTAATAAGCAATTATTATATTTTTTTTTCTGTTGTTCTTAAGCATTATTAATATTGTTAATTGGTGTTGTTACCAGACGAAATTAGAGATATTGTTTAGCATGAAATTACCCTTATAATTCTTATCATTAATTAGCATTTTAAATTATCACTTATTACATTAGCAAAATATCCGAAATTATCATTTAATTAATAACCCAATTTGTATATAACACAAATGTAACCTAATTGCAATGATCAATCATGCAATACCCCGAACTATGTAACATTCAAAAAGTTCGCCGAAATTTGTAGAAATTTGCCAAAATATCTAATAGTTCATAGAAATAACTTGTAGTTCGCCGAAATATAGCCTTAGTTCAACAAAATTGTAGAAAAGAACAAAGTTCAAGTTTATAGAATAGTGTTATGACAAGTTGTATAAAAGAAGAGCTTCTCTCTTTGAGAAAATGTATCTTACTTCAGATTTAACAATTAGAATTATCCTTTACACACACAAAAACAAAATAAATATCAAATAATTCGAAAAATCAAATCCTTAATCATTTTCTCTTGTGAAATTAACCAATTCCTACTAAAACAGTTTTGAAATTGATTAGCTACCAATTTCAATAAAACTGTTAGTGACTCCAGGCCTGGATAGAAAAACGTTTCTCTTGATAAAATTCTATTCCTTTTACATTTCTTTTCTTTTTCTTTTCTTTTTCTTATTACAATCATTAGGGTAGCCTACAGACAAGATTCCTATAAAAGAGTTAACTTTCACAGCAAAGTAACTACACATTTTTAGTGAGCTTTCAGATGAGCAATTCCTAGGAAAGAGTTGACGTTTATTACAACGTAACTATATAAAATAACTGGCACAAAATTGGCTATTCCACTTATAAGCCCAGCAGTTCAAATTATAGGAAATAATTTGAAGATAAATTCAGTTATCGGAGGTTCAAACACTTCCCATAGTCGTGAATTAACAGTATTACAACCAACATACAAAAGCTAAGAAGAGACCAAAAACCTCCGGTAATAGTGTTTTATAATTGTTTTTTAATATTTTTATTAACTAATATGTTTTTTGGTACAAAATAACTTCAAAATCTTTTTTGATAATTGTTTTTGTTAAAAAAAAAAGTATTTTTTGTTTAATAGATAGTGTGGCTTTTTTTTTATAAAATAGTTTAAATAATATAAATTAGATAATATTTTGCTTTAATATTTAGTATGCAAATAATATTAAAAGTATAAATAAATCCTATTTTTATGTATTTTTATAACTTATTTTTGCTAATGTTTTATATAATATTTAATTAAATTATTTTAGTAGTCTATTTGTTTAAAAGTAATATAATAATAATAATAGTTATTTTATTCTAAATTATTAGCTTAATTTGGCAAGTATGCTATTAACAAAATAAGTTTTTTGATTAAATAATAATTTTTTGGACATCTATATTGGCAGATTAAATTTTGATGTATAAATTCAATTACTGTTTTGGCATTTGCTACTTAAATAGTTTTAACTTTAAGCTATTTAATAAAATATTCTATAGTTATAATAATAAAGCAATTTTTTTTAAAAGTAATTAAAAAAAGTCCAACCAAATTAATTCCAATTTTATTAAATAAATTTCTAACTGGTATGAATCAAAATAGTTTTGTTATTCTGGTTCTTTCTTTTTTTTGACAGAAGTTACAATTAAGAATATATTCAAAAATATTCTTATATATTATTGGCCAATAATATAGATTAATTGTTTTTTTTAAGATAGCATTTTTGTTGAAGTGTTTTGTTGTCAAATTAAAATACATATTAAACAAAATAATTGTTTTTTATTATTTTTTATAACTTATTGTAATGTATTGTAATTTTGGCATTTTTAGTAATATAATTGGTTGTCTTGTAAAAAACAATTTCAAGCTTGTTTTTATATAGTACTTTGTTCTTATTAAGACAGTTTCTCTTTAAATTAAAGTGTTAATAGATATTAATATAGTTATTAGTAAATGGCTATATCTATTAGTCTGAGATTAGATTTAAGTTATTTTTAACAAATTGTTAGTATTAGTGTTTTTAGCTTCTTTTTTATAATATATTTTGTATAAAAAATGCTGCAAATAAGTATTCTATCTTGTATATTTTTTTTTAAGTTGTGGTTTGTTAAGTAATCAAATAAGTTCTTTGTAATTAATATATATTAAATAATTAATAAAAATAATATTATCAGTTTTATATAACTTAATAAATAGCAAAATATTTTAAATCAGAAATACTATATATTTTCTTAATAATATTAGTATTACAACTGGTGTAAACAATTAGATGTTTTTAATTATCAAGTCTAATTTGTAATAAAACAGCTTTTAGTATATTTTTTGAAATATTTATAACAATAATAAAGTATTATTAAAATTTAAGTAAATTAGAATTGGTGTTTTTATAAATTATTATTTAAGATAATTAAAAGCCTCTTGCTAATTGGCTTTTTATAGATATAAAACATGTTTCAACAATAAGTAATAAAAAGATTTGACAATATTAAAAAAGTCTTTAACAAATTAGCAGTAGTATTTAACCAGTTTAAAAAAATTTTTAGTTTTTGTAAATTGGTTGGAGCAGAAAAATCCTTAATCTTTTAAATTTTGTCAGGATCTGGTTTTATTCTGTTTTTTTTGATGACATATCTCAGGAATTTTAGTTCAGTTTTTCCAAAAAAACATTTGTTAAGATTAAGTTTTAGTTTTAAATTCTGAAAGCAATTAAAGTTTTGTTGAAAATAATACAAATAATTATTAAAGATTTCAAAAAATATATTTATATTATCTAAGTATACTACAACTAATTTCCAAAAAAATTTCTTGTATATGACATTTATAAGATGTTAAAAATAACTGAAGTATTACAAAGTCTAAAAAACATTATATTGAATTCGAAATTTCTATCTTGAATAATGAATGCTATTTTTTTTGTTTAAAAAATTTATTTTGTTTTGCTAATATTCACTGGCTAAATTTAAAAATAAAAATCATTTTTTATTTTCTAAATTATTTGGAATTTTCTAAATAAGAAAAATTAAATAACTATTTTTTTAAATTATATTGTTAAGTTTTTAATAGTTTATGCAAAAATAGATTTTTTCATTTTTTTAATAACCAATATAATAAATAAAAACCAGAGACTTGGCAATTTTTTGATTAATCTGTTATCTAATATTCATTGTATTTTTTTTTTAATCAAATTATTATTAACTGAGGTTACTTAGTAGACTTATTATATAATAAGTTTGGTATTTTTTGTGTTAATCTTATGCTTCATAATATCTGTACATTCGAATTTATTTTTACTAATAAAAATATTAGTGTATTGGTTTAAAAAAACTTTAAGTTGTATTTGCTATAAAGTACTTAAATTTCTCAAGTTTAGTTTATTAAATTTTTTTGTTATAAATAAGTAGTTTTTTTTTGGCAGATTCTATATTTGTAAAGTAATATTACAAAATAAAAACAGTTGTGCAAAATTTGGAATAAATTGGAGTTTTTTGGAATTTTAAATATTCAAAAAAATGGACTCAATAAGAGTTCTTTTGAAAATCTTAATAACATATTTAATAGAATTGTAAATGAGAATTTTGAAATATTTGTAAGCTTTGGCAAGTATATATAGATTTGTAATATTGGCTAAAAAACAGATTTCTGTTGCCACTTTGAATAATAAAACTTGGTTCTAAATTTTGTGATTAACTTTTAAAATATATTGTTAATATAAAAGAATAGAAATAATAGTATTAGTATAGATAAATTTTACTTTATTACTGGTATTTTCTACAAAATTAATCTGTATATTTCTTTTTCTACTTGACTCAAATCCTTAAATTTTTTGAGTAGTAAGACCTAATTTTTTTTATCTAATTACTGAAATTAGTTAAGAAATTTTTACAAAAAATAGAAAAATAATTTATGTAATTTTTTCTTAAAATTTGATTATATAAAACTTATTAAAATTGGTTTAAAGTATTATGATTATATTTTTAATATATTTAGCATTAATTATGTCTTTTTTAACATCAATTTTTTTGTTTATAAGATTAAACCAGAATGTAATTTGGATTATAATACTAATAAAAATTTTTAAAACTAGTTTTAGATTTATTTTTATAAGAGAACAAAATATTATAACTACAAGAAAATATCTAAAGTACTTTAAATTAAATTCAGTATTATTTGCATGTATTTTTTTAAATTATATTTCTTTATTATTGTTGTTGTATTACTTCAGTCTTAATTTTTTGGAAAAATTAAAATAGATAAGATACTATTCTATTTTAGTAGTTATACTTAACTTTTGAAATATTATGTTTTTTATTGCTAATACATACTTTTTCTCAGGTTTTTTAAGTTTAAAAATGAAGTAAAATGTTTATAAAAGTGGATTAAACAAAAAATTACACTTATTATAGTACTGAAAATGACAAAAAATCAAACAATAATTATATAGTTTTGTATTAAAATTAGTTAGTCTTTGTTTTTGTTTTTTTTGGATAGAAACAAGTTCTTAATACCAGTCTTAAAATGCTTTAGAATTATTAATAAATAAATTATTTATATTTTCTATAGTTATTGAAGTATTTTTTATGGTGTGTATTTCTTCAATTATGATATCTTTTTATTTTATAATAGCTATTTTTCAAATTTTTTTTCATTAAAAAAATATAAATATCAAACAGTTTATTGTTTAATTATAAGCTACAGCAAATAAAATTCTTTTTTTGGTCTAATTATTAATTAAAATAGTGTATTGGCAGAATTTGTTATATGTTTTTCTTTTACTAAAAACATTATTCCATAGTTTTTTATCTAATAAAATTTTATCACATATAAGACATAATATTTTATTTTATTTGTTTTGCTGTTTTGGTTATTTAAATTATTTTAGTACACAAAAACAATAATAATATCTGGTAGTGATTGGTTATACTTTATTGTTTTTAATATATGTAACTATTGAGAATAATTTCTTTTTACAATTAACACAAATTAATTTTAAAGTTAATATAATTGATTTTTTTAATTTAAAGTTAAATAAACTAATATTAATGATTATGGTTTTTTGTTAGCTTTTTTTTGTCTTTTTTTTTTCATGTAAAAAGTGGTGATAGCTTTGTTCTAAAATTGTTAGCTCAAAAAACTTGATAAATTTTCAAAATTAGCTAGAAAATAGGTTTTTTGAATTCAATTAGAGATTGTTTTAAGACTGTTTTTCTAAAATATTCATATGTAACAAGTATTTTAGTATATTATCTGTTATATATAATTTAGAATTTTTAGGTATTTCAGTTAAATATAACATAAATTTTAGTTAACTAATTATTTTTTATAAGATCTTAATACTAAGTGGCTTCTATAATAAGTATTTTAATTAAAGTTTTAATTCTATTAATTTTAAAAAGAAAATATTTAATTTTTTCTATTAATGTTTTAATATTTTTATCTATAGTAATTATTTTGGTAGTATTATACAATTCACTTAATAACTTAATTAATTTATAAATTGTTTTATAATTATGCTATCTGCTAATCTACTTTTAAGTATTAGTTTAATGTTTATTTGTCCAATTTTAAAATTAGTATATATTGTTATAATTAGTTTGTTTTGGTTAATAGCAGTTTTACTAAAGAAATCAGTAAGATTTAGACTGTTAATATTGAATAAAAATATGGTAACAAGTGTGTTATTTTTAATAATTGTGGCAGAAAAAATTATATTGAAGATAGTTTAATTGTTGTTAAGAAAAAAAGAATTGGTAATTTTAACTATAGTTTTTTCTTTTAAAAATACAGACATTATTAAAATTTGGAGTTTTTGTAAGATTAAAATATAAAATCTGGTTTGAATATTCTGTTGGATATTAAGTTACTATAATTTATAGTTTAAAGCAGTACTGTAGCAATTTGAGTTTGGTTTTTATTGTTGCTTTGCTATTCTTAATTATAGTCAATAATTTAGAGTTTTGAATTGTTATATAATAAAACTTAGTACTGAAATAGTGTTTGTAATATTGCTTATAAGTGTTAATAATAATTCTGCAGTAATTAAAAAAAGTATTGAAATTGTTAATATAAAGACAAAGCCCATTAAAATTCTGTAGATTGTGAATATCTGAGTTATTACTAATATTAATTTTCACAATTCTGATTTAATAGTTTTTTGCAGCAATCTTTTATAATATAACCAAAATTTTGACAATATTAATAATTATAGAAATCTTGTTTTTAAGATTGTTATTGTTGTTAACAATGTTGCTATTGTTGATATTTATTGGTATTTTTTCTATATTGTAATAACTAATAAGTTTTTGTACTTTTAACAAAAAAAGTTTTAATTTTCTAAGTTAATTTTTTACTTAATTGAATAAGCTTTACATAATATTAGAGATTTTATTTATGGTTAAATTGATAGGTTGGATATAATTGGCTTTTTGTTTTGTTGATTCGAAATTATAAACCAGTATTACTGTTTCTTGTAAGTTGTCAAAATGTTAGAGTTTAACAAATTAAAAAATACTGTTTTTTAATTTTTTAATAAATTAGTTAAAAATTTAATCTAAGATGTAATAGTTTTTTTTAATTGTCTGAATTTGGTGAAAAATTTAATTAAATCCTTAAGATAAGTAGTTATAGCTTTGTAATTTTTTTGTTTTATTATATTGAATTAATTTTGTAATTTAATAAACATATTTAAATTACAAAAATACTGTAAAAAAAAAGTTTGAAAATGGCAAAGTCAGTTGGTTTTTTATCAAGAATTTGGTATTATGAATTTGTAATTTTAGTTAAAAAGAAAGATAGAGCTTAGATTGTTTTGGTTTTGTTTTAATTATTGGCTCTAATTACTTTTTTAGCTTTTATAATCCATGTATATACATTGTCTTCTTTACCAAAAAATTTTTCCAGTCTAGTAATGTCTTTATAAGCCATAATTTGAGTGATAAAAATTTGTTTAAGTGTTGTTATTAGAAGTTTTTGGTCTCTTTTTTTGAATGTTGTTAATATTAGTTTGTTGTTAATTCACATTTATTGAAAGCTAGTAAATCTCTGATAACTAAATTTATTTTCAAATTATCTTTTATAATTTAAACAGCTGTAGAATAACCAATTCTATGTTAGTTGTTTTATATAGTTACTTTGTAGTAAAAATTAACTTTTTCTTAAAAATTGCTTATCTAAAAGCTTACTAAAATATATAATTATTTTGCTGTAAAAGTTAACTTTTTTACAAAAATTTTATCTGTAAACTACTCTAATAATTATAATAAAAAAAATAAAAAAAAATAAAAAAAATGTAAAGAAATAGAATTTCACTAAGAGAATTGTTTTTTGTCTATGTCTAAAGTTACTAACGAATTATTAAAATTAGTAACTAATTAATTTTAAAACATTAGTTGAAATTTGAAGACTTTCAAGTATACTTAATTAATAAATTTGTGTTTTTCAAGTGTTTCTAATTTTTATTTAATTTGTACTGAGAAATTTGTTTTAAGAAAAATAATTCCAAGATAAAATAATTCAAAAAAAAATAAAATATATTTTCTTGAAAAGAGAAGCTTTTTTTTATATAACTTGTTGTAGTACTAATTTGTGAACTTGAATTTTTTCTTTTTGCTATAATTTTAATAAATAAAGATATATTTTAACAAACTACAAATTATTTTATTGAGCTATTAACTATTTCAGTAAATTATTCATTATTTTAATAAATTTCTACAAATTTCATTGAATTTTTAAATATTATATGATTTAGTATATTGTGTAATTTGATTATTCTAATTTTTATTGTACAAATTAAATTATTAATTAAATAGTAATTTTTGATAATTTTTGATTAAATAATAAATAATAATTTAAATAATAATAATATATGCTAATTAATAATAAAAATTATAAGGTAATTTTATGCTAATTAATGACTAAAATTTTACTAATAACATAATCTCTTTTTTAAAACTGAGCTTCATCAAAGTCCAAACACTATTTGTAATATTGAAATAGTGATCTAAAATAATTGAAATAATTTGGTCTGAAAATTGTTTAAATTTTTATTCTGTAAATTTGCCAATATATTGAATTTTTATTGGTTGAAATATTAGATTTTGTAAAATATTTTTGCAAGTATTAAATAAGTTATAGAGTTTAAAAGCTGTTCTAAGTTTGTAATAAGTATTTGTTGATTTAACTGCTGTTTTGAATTTATTGTAAATTTGTTTTTATATTATTTTAGAAGTAAAATTGATTGTTTTAAGTTCTAGTTTTTGATTATAAAATGTTCTTTCAATATGAAAATATTTAAAAATAGAAATATATTCATGGCTTTATTTATTAATCTATAGTTAAAGTTTTTTTTAAGTTGTGAAATTTGGTAAAATATCAATAAAGGCAAATAAAAGATTTTTTTAAAAGCTTGTTTCAAAAATTTTGACAATTGAATTTCAGAGAAACTTCTTGTATTCCTTCTATAAAAATGATAATTCTGGAAATTATTTACTATTTACATTATAGTTTTCTTTTAAATATAATTAATTTGACTTTTATTGATTATTATGGATAAGTTAAAAAGTGTTTTTAATGCTATTATTAATTTTTGAGATATTTATTAAATGTTTTAAAGAATAATCATAATAAAAGTAATTAAATTAAAACTAAAATTTGAAAAAAATTTGAAAAATAAAGAAATATTTTGGGTATAAGATTTTTATATCTTTTTGGTTTTGGGTTTTTCTTTTAATTATTTACTATTTTTGTTTTTATGTTTATGTATTATTAAAAAAATATTATGATAATAATAAATTAAATGTTTAGATTTAATTATTGTTCTATTATAACTATTAATTTTAAATGTTAGAGAATATTTTCGAGATTAATTAGTATAATAAAAGAGATTAACATGAAAAAATTGATTTTAATAATTAATAGTTTGTCTGATAATAAAACTATTAAGCTGTTTAGAATATTAAATAAGCTTTGAAAGTATTATAATAAAATTATTATAAAGTATCTTTTGAATTTGTTAAATTTTTGTTTGTTTTTAGGCAATGTTTTGGTTTTTTGAAAGAGAGCATAGATTTCAATGATTCTCAAGTTTTATAAATAAGATGGTATTTTAATGAATATTTGATTTATTGTATTGATTAAAATAATTAAGAAAATTTTATCTAAAATTCTTTTTAATCAGATTTTCTTGACATGTAATAGATTTAATGCTCTTTATAGTAATAATTCTTTGATGTTAAAAGATATTTCAACTCAGTTTTTTATTTTTACTATTGGATTAGTAGTTGAAAATACTCTAAAAAAGAATAAAAAGCTTTGGTTAGTCTTGTAAAATATGCACAAAACTTATGATTTAGTAAAATAATATTTAAGAGCTAATTTATAATATATTAAGATATAAAGTCAATTTGTTAAGTTTTTTGGCAATATATATAAAGACACAATTAATGGATTTTAGACTTTTAAATAGTTATAAAATACATAATAGATTAGATCAAAGTAAGATTTTTTTTTTTTTTTTGAAAAATTTTTTATGATTTTTTTTTGTGTAAAATCAAAAAACATAAATATTTATATAAATACTAAATTAATACTAGATTTGTGGCCAAGATTGACAAAATAAAGGATGATGAAAGAAAAATGTTGTTTTTTGTTGTAAGTATCTTTGTTAACAATACAATTTGAATTGAAAGTAGCCAAATTTTACATAATATATTTTGAATATTGCTAATGAGTTTTTTAATATCAATAAAATTTTAATTAATAATAAAAAAACTATGACCATTTTTATCAACTAAGATATTAAACTGCTTTACTAATAATTAGTGGCTTGCTAATTTTAATTGCTAAAAAAGATGAATTACATAAGTATTTGGAGATTTTTCTATTAACTAAAGATTTTTTTAAGCCTAATATAGTTCAAATTTATTTTAATATTAGGTTTTTTGCCAACATAATATTAAGAAAGACAATTATAGATAAACAGTTTTTTTATTTTAATATTAATTATCTTGTAATTTATAGTTAGCTATTAGTTATAGTTTTGTTTTGTTTTATCAAGTATGTATTATAAATGAAACATAATAATTAGAAAAGGTTTTAAAATTAAAGCCAATTTGCCACAAGACTTTTTCAATAAAGCTTTGCATTATTTTTTCTTGTATAATTTAAAATTTTTTGAACAAGTACAATCTAAAGAAAAATTGGCTTTAGTAATTATCTTTTTTAATATTTTGAGTATTTTTAGATATTTGTTTAATTACAGATTTTTGGATTTATAGATTCTGAAATAGACTTTTTTAAATTTTTGCAATTTTTTGTCAAGTTGTGTATTAATTTAATAAACAATTTTTTGGTTGAAATGATAAAAATTTTTTTGAACAATAATTTATTTTTAATAAAAAATATGTCCAATGTATTTTATAGTTCTGTAAATTTCTAATGTTAAACATTTTAGGAAAATCTTTATACCATAGTTCAGTTTGTTTTTTAAAAAGGTTTGAATTTATATTTAGTAACAGACTTTTAGACAAAAAAACAATATAATAAACTAAAAAACATTTCATTAATAAAAAAAATTAAATTCTAAAAACTCCATATTTTACTGGTTTAAGCTAGTATTAAAGTTTTTGTGTAATAAAGATTTTTTAATAATTAAATTTGTTAGTACTAGTAGATTATTTGACTTAAATGTTTTGGACTTTAAAAAGTTTTTTAACATGTAAAAATATTTGCATAAAGTTTAATTAAGCACTATTAAGATATATATAAATGGGTTTTTGAAAAATACTAGTTTTGTTAAAATTACTAATGAAACTGTAACTTACTTTTTAGCTTTAAATATAAGTATTAATATTAGAATATATAGGTTTTTGTTTTCTATTATGGCCAAATTATAGGCTATTGCTTTGTTCTTAGAATGTGTTTCATTTTTTTGTGCAGTAATTTTGTATTTAAATAGCCAAACTGCTATTGATGTATATATGTTTGAGATTTTGTTTGTTGTACTAAACTTTTATAACCAATACTAAATAAAAAAAAGCATATTGCTAATTTAATTAAAGATAAAATTTTTTTGGTTAAATAAGTAAAGATTAAAAATTACTCAAAAATTTTAGACAATATTAAAATTGATATGATGACAGATAAAACTGCTTACTCTCTTTTTTTTACCAATTGAAATACACTAACATTTTTTGGTAGCTAAAAACACAACTATATTAAACAATGTTTATTATTTTGTTTATGATTTTTATAAGTTTATTTGTCATGCTTATTAAAAAACTGGTCTTAACTATAATATAATTTTTAGTGTGTTAATTAAAAAGATAAATTGGTTGGCTACTGCAAAAATATAGCACTCTAATTTGCATATGCTTTCTAAGTTTACTGACAAGAAATTTGTTAATTTGTGTATTGTTACTCATAGAATATAGGAAATATAGTATTATTAGTCAGTAGATATTAGCCAATCAGATATAGATATAGTAAATATGGAATTCCAAAATTCCTTTCAGAGGAATTGCAGGATTCCAGGAATTTCAGGATTCTCCAACAAGGAATTGCAGAATTCCAGAATTTTAGGATTCCTCTTATCAGGAATCAAAGAATTCCAGGAATTCCAGGATTCCTGTTGCAAGAAATTGAGGAATTGAGGAATTTTAAATATGTATATATAGCAGTAGCATTAGAAGTAGAAAAAAAAGAATTAACACTAGGAATTTTTAGCTTAGTTACTACAATCCTCAAATAAATAATTATTTATTATATCAAATTCATTCTTCATTATTAACACTTCATGTTGATAGTAACTAATACTTAACCATACTAGAACAATAGCTCTTGATCACGGCTATTGACGGAATACTAACTTGTAAATTGTCTTGGCTTATTTTTTATTTTCTCTTTTATCTTTCTTTATTTTTTTGGTTGTCTACTAACTTGATTAAAAGACTTACTCTTAGAGGACTTACAGAAGAATAAAACTTACTTAAAAAATATTTACTCTTGGAGGACTTACGGAGGAATAAACTTGCTTAAACAATACTTACTCTTGGAAGACTTATGGAGGAACTAACATTAGGAAACAGCACTGGTATATATTTACGGAGGATATTATACCAGGAGAATCATCAACCATCAAGCTGAGCAAGCAATCGACAAAACTATGGTTTCAGGAAACTACTGATAAACTGTGACCATTGAATCTCTGTCCATTATACAAAGAACTCAATTAGAAAACCTTTAGATAAAATACCTTCAGATTATCATCGTCACCAATTGTCTTGAGCACTAAGTTATGGGTTTGTTATTTACTCGACACTCCAAAGAATTACTTGTAACATTTGGTGCTCTCTGTGAGGTATAATCCTACAGAGAACTAGCACCAACAAGAACAAACTAAAAGTGACAGAATCAGAAAATATAGGAGCAAATCATTTAGGATTCGTGAAATCCTTGTTTCAACAATACAGCCAACAATTAGAATTAAACAGTAATCATTTCCCAGCCAAATCAGCCTTCAACTTCTATGTCAATGACAAAATCATTAAATGCTTAGGAGGAACAGTTAACATTAAAGCAGCAAGAAAAAACTTTTACACAGAATTATTCTAACACACCAACTTACCAAGGAACTATAGTTTCACACCAATAATTAGAGAAATCAACCAAACTATTGAAAAATACACTCAACAACAATTTCCTATTACCTATGCAGATAAAGGCAAAGAAAAGTTACAAACACCAGCAGTAATGCCTAAAGAGATACAACTACCAACCTAAAAGAAACAAAAAATTGAATCCCCATCATATCTATCATATTATCACACACTTAGAAGCATTATCAATATTTCATCTGCAGGCACATCCACACCAAATGTGACATCAACATTTGAATGATTTCCATTCCAAAGTAAACAAAGAAAAGTGGAGTTATTAGGACCATACAGCAAATATTTCGAGGGATTTAAATCACGGTCACCAACACCATCAGGAATTTGATCACCACCACTTTCACCAAATTTTGGAATCTCTGATCTATAAGAGGTAACAGAATCAGAAGAAAAAGAAAAAGAAAAAACTGAGGATTAAGAATTCACTTACCAGAACCCAATTACTAAAAACCTGGAATTTGAAACCCCAAATCTTTAGAACCAGCAAAATTTAAATTCAGTAAATTCAGAAGTTGAAACTCCAAATATTCAGACATCGCCAACTCAGGATAATCAAAACTCCGATCTAATTAATCAACCAAACTTACCTCTGGTAATCATTATCAATTAACCACTAATTGATCCAATAGCCATACAGCAGTCACTTCAACTACCACCTCAACAAAATTAACAACCGCTTTAACAGCCACTACAACCACCCAACTTAGATCCAATGGTCTATGCACCAATCGCGAAACTGGATAATTTTACTGGTAAAGAGGACGATGCTCAAGTATGGCTGAACAATGTGGAAAAAGCCATTGCAGCCAATGGATGGAATAACGTCCGAGCAATGCAAGCCATTCTCTACTTTCTCAAAGATACTGCCAATTCATGGTATCAGAGCTTGATCAATAAACCACAAGACTTCAATGCCTTCAAAGTGGAATTTTTAAGATACTTCAGCAACAATAACAGTATCAACTGCCTAGTCAATACATTCATTACTATGAAGCAAGAAGAAACTGAAGCAGTCACCACTTACTTGAGATGCTTCCATAGAAATCTGCACCAGATTCAGGCAATTGATGCCAACTATTTCACAGCGCCACAGATTCTCAACCAGTTTATCCATGGCTTGCACAGCAGCATCTTACAACATGTATGTCTGTTGCATCCAGGCACTCTTCAAGATGCAGTTACACACGCCAGAGATTTCGAATCAGCTGAGTCCAAGGCCAGCCATGCCCAAGCTGTTAATCTAATAATGAATGGATTATCTGAATTGGACTCCAAATTGAAACAATTCAGTAATTCAATTAATCAAAAATTAGAAGGATACTTAGCTGACAATCGTGCAATTTATCAACCACCTCAACAATGCAGCAATTTAGGAAACTACAATCGTTTCCAAAATTAAGTGCATTCCTCAACATCGGCCAATTAGCAGTGGCAGCCAAAAACACGTGTCTGCCACAACTGTGGTAAACAAGGGCACATCAGAGCAAACTGCAACACTTATAACCACCAGTGATTGGGAAATTAATACAGAAACTCCAATTGCCAATTTCAAACTCTGAGATATCAACAAAATCAGAAACAATATCAAAACACTTACCTGCCAATGACACAGCAGCCAATTTATCAAGCACCAGTATATCAGACTCCAGTTTATCAACCACAGCCACCAGCAATATATTAACCGCAGTTACCTGTAATATATCAACCACAGCCACAAGTAATCTATTAACCCCAATCAATTTAGACACCATCCCAGAATTCAGTTAATATGACATCAGGCCACTCCAGACCTAGAATCACACAAAACTAAGGATCAGTGATGGTTGTCCACCAATTGATCCCCAGTTTTTCCAACTCACCATCAGAATCATGTTCTCAGAATTCGGATACCAGTACCACCTAAAACCCGAATTCTCAGAACTATTTAAGTCTCTTGGTTACCCCAAAAGACACCACTACCAACAATTTGGGACCCAACCAACAACAAGCACTTACCAACAACATTTTACCAGCAACTGTCACCAACAATAAATCACTCACAGCCATTTTTCCCTTCAACTTGGAAGAAATGATCGAAATTCTGTTATTCAGTGGAGCAGCTCTGGAAGAGAAGCCAATCACCACTATGTATATAGATGCCAAAATTGATGGCCACGCTATCAAACTGATCTTAGATAATGGATCAGCTGGCAGTATCATAACAAGGCAACTCATGGATCAATTAGGTTGCCGAGTTGACTGAGCTGCCAGTGCAAGAATCATCACAGCTGATGGAGCGATCAAAACTCCAATAGGCGAAATAGACAATCTACCTATCGAAATTAACAACATCATGGTACCCATCAAAGTCCTTGTGATGGAAGCCACTCAGTACCAAGCTCTTATTGGAAATGATTCGCTATCCAAAACAAATGCCGTACTTGATTGGATAATGCAAGAGCTCCAACTGAGCCAAAACGGTCAACATACTCAAGTACCAGCAGTATGTGGCCACTTTAAACCAACCAACTTGCAACCACTGATCAAACTTGAAGAGAAAACAAAGAAACCAACATGGGAAGCATATCAGATTTCATGGGCCAACATCGACCACAATGAACTGTTGCCCATACTCGCTTGGAACAAAGATGACCATGAAAAAGGAAAGCAGAAAGAAGAACATACCTGGGAAACCACCATTGGCACTTGGATTGATGACAATTAAAATGAGTTGCCATTTACACTAAGTTGGGAAGAAAAAGAAAAGGGAAAAGAAAGAGAAGACAACCTACCAGAAGAAACTAAATCAACAAAAAACACCACTAGTGGCTGGACAAGTTTGTACTCCATCCATGAGCCACTGCCACAACCATTATATATACCGCTCAAATGCAAAAATTGTGGAAAGAAACTCTCCTCTATGAGAGCTTGGGTCACACCAGACGAAAATCACTGGACACGAACCCACTATTATTGCAAGCCTTGTTACTATGAATGGTATGGCTACCCAAAAAGACAGGGCAAGTGAGACAATGAACCATGTCTCGCTTGTGGCGAACAGTTGCTTGATGAAGGAATGTGAAACAACATTTCTAGTCAAAGAGAAACGTGTGACACTTTGTGCCAGTACATGATCCTTATCAATGACTGGGTGAGTTGTGGTATGTCAATAACTGCCGCTTGGCACTGAGCAATCTCTCATCTGGACGGATACCCACATAACAAAGACGAGATCTGGTGGATGGCAAATGCCAAAGTAAAAGGCACCATGCCCAGTGAAATCTTGGAAATTAAGAACAATCCTCTAGAACCAGTCAACATTATCCTAGTCCCTAATCCAGATGCTTTTTTTGACATTGAGACCAACCCAGAAGACTTCCACAAACATTATCAAAATTTAGCACCAACCAAAGAGGAACAAGAAAAGCGGTTAACACAGCTAAACACTCAATTATGTGATCACTGTTTGATCCCATGTGATTTTCAATATTGTAATGAGTGTGACCTTATTTACAATCCACCAATCCACATAATTTACATGATCCCAAAGGAAGAAAAACCAATCAGCAGCTGCACATCAGAATCAGAATCACTGTTCAATCCTGATTCAAACTCTGACAATGATGACAACAAAAACACCAGTTCCAGCTCTGTTCAAATTAGTGATAACAACGACAATAATTTCAATTCAGATTCAAACTCTGACCCAAAATATGAACAATACATTGCACTGCCAGACCTCTCTAAAGAACAGGAGTTGAAATAGTATAGTAACAATAATGAAGATATCATGTCAGAATGTGCACACAATAATAATGCTGGATTTAATCTGAGGTATTCAGGAAAAGATGCCATCAAATTGGAACCATATTCACGCACCTGCATTGATTTGAAAATAGCACTGGAAATTCCAGCAACAACAATGGTTCAATTAGCATCTAGGAGTAGTTTAGTGAAAAGAGGGATTAATATAAGAGGAGAAATAATTGATGTGAGATATGTAGAAAATATCATTGCTATGCTACAAAATGACTCAGAAAAGGCCTATATAATAAAACCCAATAAAAAAATAGCACAGACAATATTTCTGCCTCTGGTTAGAGTAGCTCAATTAGTATCAATAAGAAAGAGGGAGGAATTAGGAATAACAGTAAGAGGAATATAGAGATTCAGATCGACAGGTAGAGTAGATATACTAGTCAATATGACAGAAAAAGAAATTGTTGACCAAGGGAAAATTATCTCAATGGGTCAAACAATTTCCATTCCACCATATAGCCAGTACATAATAGAGATAAAGCAGGAGGTAAAAGAACAAAATCAGATTTTTGAAGCAGAACCAACTCTTTGTGAATCAAGAGAAATTGGACTCATCAATCTCCATATACCAGCCAAAGATTACAGCCACATCAAAATTCCCATCTACAATAACACAGGAAATGTCATAGTAATACCAGCTGGAACCACCATTGGATACTTAAGCACTGAAATAGAGGATCAACCACCAAGCACCATTCTAGACTTTCCACAGCTTTGTGAATATGTTGATATTACATCACAAATGATATATGGACAAAGTGAATGTTATTTGCTCCAACCAGAACAATTGGAACAAATAAACATGGGAAACTTAGATCCACTCCAATGTATGCAACTTAAGATGTTGCTCAACAATTTCAACAACATCTTTGCCAGTGAAAATGAGTTTGGTTGAACTGACATTATTCAGCATCAGATTAAGACTGGAGATGCAATGCCAATTAAACAAAGAGCATACAAAGTACCACCAGCTAGCCATGAAATTATCCATCAAGAGATAAACCAAATGCTTGATAATGGGCTAATTCAGCCATCAATGAGCCCATAATCATCACCAGTGGTATTCATCCAGAAAAAGAATGAGAAAATCTGCTTTTGTGTGGATTATAGAAAACTCAATGGAGTAATTCATGGAGATAGCTACCCCACTTCATGGATTCAAGAATTATTTGACACTTTCGGTGAAAACAAATGGTTTTCAACATTAGATCTAAATAGTGGTTACTGGCAAATAGCCATGAATTCAGCCGACAAAGAAAAAATAGCATTTATCACCAGAGAAGAGAATTTTGAATTTGAAGTAATGCCATTTGGCTTAACCAATGCACCAGCCACTTTCTAACGGCTAATGGAAATTGTTTATACTGGCTTATTGTGGAAATCAGTAGTTGTATACTTAGACGACACCAATGTATTCTCAAAAACATTTAATGAGCATCTTTATCATCTTCAACAAGTGTTCGAAAGACTAAGAAGAGCAGAACTAAAGTTAAATGCAACAAAGTGCTTTTTTAGCAAAACAGAACTAAAATTCTTAGGACACATAGTCAGCAAAGATGGCATCAAAACAGATCCAGAGAAAATAGAGATAGTAAAAAACTTTCCAGTACTGGCCAATATGACAGAACTAAAATCATTCTTGGGATTCTCCAGCTACTATTGACGTTTTATTAAGAACTTTTCCAAGATAGTGCAGTCACTCAACCAACTGCAAACCAAAAATACAAAATATGAATGGACAGAAAGTCAACAAAAAGCTTTTGATATTCTGAAAAGAAAGCTCATTCAAGCTCCAGTACTGATCTATCCAGATTACAGCAAATTATTCATCATCACTACTGATGTATCTGGCCAAGCATTGAGAGCAGTACTATCTTAGAGAGGACCAGATGGCAGAGAACATCCAGTAGCATATGCCAGCAGAGGTTTAACACCAGCTGAAAAGAACTATGGAACACCAAAACAAGAACACTTAGCAATATACTGGGCAGTCATGAAATGGAAAGAATACTTGAACCAGAAGTTTGAAGTATACATAGATCACAAAGAATTAACATCACTTCAAAAACAAGAATTTGGAGATGAAAGACAGTCAAGATGAAAAATAGCACTTGCACTATATAATTATACTATATATTATAAAAAGGAAAAAAACAATAGAAATGCTGATGGTTTGTCATAAATGAGACAAATCTAAGAACATTTCAACCCAAAAAATATAACAAAACCAGAACAATACCAATGAAAAATATAACAAAAGATGAACATACAAAAATATCAACAACTGCAATATTATATAAATACTCAACAGTTCAAGGAGAATTTATCTCAAATGGAATGAAAAAGTATCAAACAACAATCAAAATATTTTATCACTCACCAAAATATACTTTATTGGAAAAATAGAAGAGATCTAGAGCAACCAACCAGAGTAATTACAGAGCCAGAAAAAGAGACAATATTATTCAACATGCACTCAAATCCAACAGCAGAACACTTTCACAAAGAAGCAACTATAGAAAGAACCAGAAAAAAATACTATTGGCTATCAATATATCCAGACATCATCCAATATGTTCAAAATTGTGATGCTTGTCAGTGAAGAGGAAGTACAAAACCCAGTGAACTATTAAGACCAATCAAAGTGGAACAACCATTCGACCATATTGGAATTGATTTAGTTGGACCATTAACAATCACCAGCGGAGGAAACAGGTACATAGCAATAGCCATGGACTATCTTACTAAATGGCCAGAGGCAAAAGCAATTCAAAGAGCGGATGCAGAATCCGTTGCTGAATTTGTTCATCAAGATTTAATTTGTTGACACAGATGTTCAAAGGAATTATTATCAAACCAAGGAACTCATTTTGTAAACAGAACATTAACAGAATTGAGCCAAAGATTCGAAATTAAAAGACCACTATCATCACTATACCATCCACAAACCAATGGATTAGTTGAAAGATTCAATAGAACATTGTATGAAGCAATAGCTAAGCTCAGCCAAGAAAACCAGAACAATTGGGATTTGTTGATACCATTAGTACTATTTGCTTATCAGACAATGAAGCAAGATACTACACAAGCAATACCATTTAAATTAGTATATAGTAGAATAGCAACACTACCAGTGGAAATAGAAGTCAGCACATACCCAACCGAACCAATAACAGAAGAAAATTTCAAAAACACATTGTTGAAAAGAACATATGACTTAATGGAAACATTAGAAAACAAATGACGAAGAGCAGCTGATAACATACAAAAGTCACAAGAGAAACAAAAAAAAGATATGATAACCAACTACCAGATAAACCAGTTGAATTCAAGATTGGAAACAAAGTACTATTACATCGTACCAAAGCAGAAAAACAATGGAGTGGAAAATTTGACCCCAAATGAGACGGACTATTTCACATAGAAGAAATTCTAGAAAATGGAGCTTACAAATTAAGATTGAATAACAAAATCTTGACCAAAGCAGCACATAGAGATTGACTGAAACCATACCACCATATAGCATTATTATCCACCAGTAATATTCCACAATTAGGAGTACAGAGAATACTAGTCCAACTAGATAAGATTTCATGAGATCTGGAACCAATCATTATCATTGACAACAACATGTCCAATTGATCAACAAAAGAATATATAAGAACATGGTTGACGTGACAGAAGAGATCAGAAAAATGGAAATTATGAACAATATTTATTTACTAGTCCAACAAATTTTTCAATTAATCCAACACCAAGAAATGGAAATTACAATCAATCAACAAACCATTCATTACAAAAATATGGCAAAGATACCACAAAACAAAGCACAGAAAAGACTTGAAAATGTTGTTGACAAGATCATGACCAAGATAAAATTGGCCATAAAAGAACAACAAATAGTCGGATTACACCAAGAACTTACCAAAGAAACTTGGACTTGGTGGATGCAACAATTTTCGAAAAACTATTGTTATTTCCACTTGAGACAACACATAAATATTCAGAATTTGTACACCAACAAAACAAAACAGTTATTTGACACAACAATACTGAAACAACTGGAACAATTTGTGAGAAAAAACAATCTAACCATACAAGTTCGAGCCATTTACTGGCTATATATGAGATTTCAAGACTGACCAGAAATCCTACTCAACACAGCAATGGATACAGTTACGAGTAATCAATTGGGAAAAATGACCAACACCCAATTTGAAGAACTACAAACTAAAATAACACAAGTAATACTTGAAAAAGAAGTTCAAGAAATAATTCAAGAAGAGGAATTAAAGGAATTAGATTTTGATGGAGCTCAATATTAAAAAGAGGGAATAATGTTACTCATAGAATATAGGAAATATAGTATTATTAGTCAGTAGATATTAGTCAATCAGATATAAACGTAGTAAATATGGAATTCCAAGATTTTTCTCAGAGGAATTGCAGAATTCCAGGAATTTCAGGATTCTTCAACAAGGAATCGCAGGATTCTAGAATTCTAGAATTCCTTTCATCAGGAATCACAGGATTCTAAGAATTCCAGGATTCCTGTCACAAAAAATTGAGGAATTGAGGAATTTCAAATATGTATATATAGCAGTAGCATTAGAAACAGAAAAAGAAGAATCAACACTAGGAATTCTTAGCTTAGTTACCACAATCTTCAAATAAATAATTATTTATTATATCAAATTCATTCTTCATTATCAACACTTTATGTTGATAGTAACTAATACTTAACCATACTAGAACAATAGCTTTTGATCATGGCTATTGATGGAATACTAACTTGCAAATCACCTTGGCTTATTTCTTATTTTCTCTTTTATCTTTCTTTATTTTCTTGGTTGTCTACTAACTTGATTAAAAGACTTACTCTTGGAGGACTTATGGAGGAATAAAACTTACTTAAAAAATACTTACTCTTGAAGGACTTATGGAGGAATAAACTTGTTTAAACAATACTTATTCTTAGAGGACTTATGGAGGAACTGACATCAGGAAACAGCACTGATATACACTTATGAAGAATATCGTACCAGGAAAATTATCAACCATCAAGCTGAGCAAGCAATTGACAAAACTACGGTTTTAGGAAACTACTAATAAATTGTAACCATTGAATCTCTGTTCATTATACAAAGAACTCGATTAGAAAACCTTTAGATAAAATACCTTCAGATTATCATCATCACCAATTGCCTTAAGCACCAAGTTATGGGTTTGTTATTCACTCGACACCCCAAAAAATCACCTGTAACAGCATGTATTTAATAAAAACTATATATAAATAACTGTTAATAGTAATTAAAAAAAAATTATATGACAAAATATATCTAAGTATGTTGTGTTGTGTTTGTTGTATAATAAAGTAAAGCTGTCAGATTATGTTTTTATTTGTGTTAAAAATAATAGTATTTGTAAAATAATTTTAATAGAGGTTTTTAAATAGTAGATTTTATTGATAGATATTTATATTTCTTCTATTTTTGCTGTTTTGGAGACTTTTTCCATGTGTTCATTAAATGTAGACTTGTATGCAGTAGTTTATAAAAGATTTGTGCTGAAAAATTGGTATGCAAAAACTGTTATAACTTTTAACAAAAGAAGAAAAACTGTTTCTATTATTGTTAAGTATGTTAAACAATTAATAAAGTTATATTATTCAAAGTTATAACTCATGAAATCTGGATATAAAGTAGATATAGAAAAAATTAGACTGGTCAAAAATAGTGATTTGGTATTAGATTTGTCTTGTACTATAATAGTTGTATTATTAGATAGAGTGATTTGATTGCTTAATATTATTAAATTTTTTATAATTGGTTTTGGTAAATACAGATTATGTTTTTTTTTTGGTTTAGATAATAATATATGTGTTTGTATAGATATATAGTATTGTTTTATTTGATTCAAGTAACTGGTCACATGTAATAAAAATGTAAATTGTATTTAGTTTAAACCACTTGATTTGGTTTTATATACTAGATAACAGTTAGGCTATATTTGTAAAAATAATAATAATAATAAATTTTAACTATATTTTTATATATTTTATAATTATATAACATAATATAAAATTTTGCAAAATATTTTTAATTTTGAAAATTGTTAATATTTACTAATTTAATTATATTTATAATGTTTTAAATAATATAATATTAAATTTAATAACATAATTTATAAAAACTTTTTTTTCTTCTATTTCTAAAATTTTCTAAGGAGCATATTTTTTAAAAAAAAAGTTTTTTGTTTTTTTTATTGTTTTTTTTCAATATTTTTCAAGTTAATATTTTCTTTGTTATGAACTCAAAAGCTGCTTTAAACAATAGCATATCTAAGAAAAAAAGTACTTAAAAAGATTTTTTATGGTTCTGTTAATAGCTTTTTTTCTCAAAAAAAATATTATTCTTGATAATATTAAATATTCTAATAATAAGAAAAACATATTTTTAATTAAGTTTGATTCTAATAATAATGTGTATTTAGATATAAACAGTAAGTTTAATAATAATAAAGACAAATAAGTTTAATAATAATAAAAACAGTAATTTTATGTTTAGTATTAATAATAAACTGCTTCTAAATTTAGCTGCTACTATTTCTAAAGTTAATAAAGTAGTTATTAATATGATTAATGGTTTTTTTTTTGGTTTTTTTAATTTCAATATAAAAAAAAAGTTAAATTTCTTTTATCTTCTTTTAGTATTTTTTTGAACAAAAAATAGATTAACTTTAAAATAATAAAAACACCAGTTGAAATGACTATTAAAAAATTTTTTGCTTTGGATATCAATCTATTAACAATGAAAAACAAATCAATAATACCTAAAACTTAGATTATTAGAATAATTTTTTAATAATTACTGGTTTTAAAAAAGCTATTATCTTTTCAAAATTTGAAAAAATCATTAGATCTATGTTTACATCTAAAAAAAACTTGAATAAAGCCATGTTATTGGCTAAAAAAAAAGGAATTAAACTAAACAGTAATTTTAAAAAACAAAAAATACATTCAAATTAGGCTGTGGTAATTAAAAAATATTTCTATAAATACATTTAAAGAAATAATTATTGTTGTAGTAGTCAAGTATAATTAGATAGTGTTAATTTAATTATTACTAATTAAATTATAGCAGAAAACTGTAGTTGAATTTACTAAATTAAGTTAGACAAATCTGTTAACATCTAAGTAGTTATTTTTAATTAGAAAAAATTCAGTATGTATAATTAAAACTATAAGAGACCAGAATGTTTAAATATTAAAGAATTAGTTTAAAGCATTTTTGTTTACTTTGTCTGCAGAAACAACAGCTTACAATTTTAGCATTTTATTAGAAAAAACTGGTAAAAAAACTTTTATTATAAATTAATTATTTGAAACTAGTAATAAAATATATTATATTGTAGTAAGCTTTAAAATATATAAAAATTTAGAATTAATTTTTTGTATAAAGCCTATTTTTAATAGTATAAGGCTTTTTTGGACTAGATTAAACTTAGTTTATTGTAAAAAATATAAGTATTTTGAACATTTTGCTTTAAAATGTAATATACCAAATGCATTTATTTTTTGGTCTTCAAAAGTATATAAAAAGTCTATCTTGAAAATTAATTGCTTCTAATTGGCCAAATTATATATTAAAAAATGTGTTTTTATCTCCTATTTTATTGTCTTTAATAACAAATTATGAACTTAAATAGTTTTGCTAACTTTTATTTTTAATAATACTTACTTGAGTTCTGATTTTGTATTGTTTTTTTTAAATGCTTTATGTTTTAATATAGTTTTTTTTATTTGATAAAATAATTTATTTATTATTGTTTATTTGGCTTTTTTAAAGTATTTTTTAGAATTTTTGGCTAATTAAATATTTAATATTGTTTAAAAATTAAGTAATATGAATTTGGTGTCTTTGGTTTTAGTAATCTAACTTTTTTTATTGTCTGTTTTTATGCTTTTAAATACAAATTTAAATTCAAATATAATTGTAAATAACTTGTATGTGTTATTTTTTTTTGGCTAAAATTAAGATTTTGGATTTGGATTTAAGTAGTTTAAAAATTCTAATCATTAATATAAATGGCTTAAAATCAAAAATAGTAGTTTTTGAGATTTTTATTGGTTTAATTTTAATAAAATTAGATTAATTGCACAATGATTCAGGTTTTATGACTTAATTTTTATCTTAAAAAATAAGTTTGTTTAAAAGATTGTTACATATAATATTAAAAGTATAAACAATTTAGCTAAACAAAAAAATATTGTTTATTGATATGTAAAATTTGGCAATATAATATTAATTATTTCAAAAATGAAATTAAAATCTGGTATTTGATTATAAATTAAGAACAAATTTAATAATATTCGAATTTTTATATCTAAATTAGATAAAAATTTTCTTAATGCTGATATGGCTATTATTATTATTAATTTTTTGGTTTACTATGTTTTAAGAATTAATAAAATTCTAGATAAGATTATTTTAGTTTGTTTTTTGTTTAAAAACAGATTTTTAATCATAATTTAGGGTTTGTATATTAAAACATCTGTTGAAGTTAAGTTTAATTAGACAATTAAAGTTAATTTTTTTATTTTTAAAGCAATTAGTTTTAGTTTTTTTCAAATTTTAGAGAGTAATTTCAATAAAAATAAGTCTAAAAAAGTACAAGTTTCAAAAAATGCTTTGATTTGAGTTTGATTAATTTATTTGTTAAACATTTTTTGGCCAAAACTTCTATTTAGAACAATTTTAGAAAATTTGAGAGAACTATTAATTATATTTTTGTTAATAATAATTTGTTTTTGGTTATTACATGTTATTTGATAATTAATGTATTTAACTTTTTAATACCAATTATTCAGTGGTTGTGGTTTTAATTGGTTTAAAAGATTTGTTAGATATTTATTTGAACAGTATTTGCAAACAGATCAATAAAGACTATTAAAAGTTTAGAATAAAAGATACAGATAAGATTAAATGAATACACTTTGGGAAACATTCTTCTACTAAACTGTTGATAAGCTAGGTGGATTTAGTAATATAAAAAATTTTGAAAATTTAAATGTAATATAAAAAGTATTAAGAAAAATTGTAATAAACTTAGCTAATAAAATTTTTTTTAAATATTGGTTTAATATATTTAATTGTTTAAAAAACAGACTTTTTTAAAGTTTTACAGACTTGAATTATTGGTTGCTAAAATGGTTAAAAATTTAAGTTTAGATAATAAGTCTGAATTTGATTGGTTTTTTAAAATTTGGAAAATTATTGATAATATTAAAGCTTTTAAGATTGACAGTATAATTAATAACAATATAAAGTTTTTGAAAATTATCAAATATTTGTTAAAAATAAAAAAAAATTATTAAAAGTTCAGATATTATAAATCAGAATTGGCTAAAAATATATTTATTAAAAAAACAATTAAAAAATATATAAAAATTTTTGAATCTAATAAAGAAAGCATAATTAGAAGTATTTTATAAAAATTTTTTTATAAAATAATACTAAACTATTTGGTGATTGGAAAAAATTGGTTCTAAAACTAGATTAAGTAAAGCTTAAAGTTGATAATATTATAATAGAGTAAACAAAAAAGTAAAAAATACTTGTAATATTACTTAATTTGTGGTCTTGTCAATATATATTTTTAAACTATATATAAAAAAAGTGCTTTCTTTGGTGTAATAAATAAAATTTGTATAAATAAATTGGTTTTAATAATTTAAGATCTGCCTAATAGCAAAGCTATTGGCTTTTCTGACATTTCTAATAAATTTTGAAACCATTATAATAACATAGTATTAGAATATTTTTTGGATTTATTGAAGTCTTATCTAATTCTTAATAATGTTTTAATTTTTTGAAAAAGAGCATAGATCTTAATAATTCTTAAGACTTATAACTAAAATGGTATTTTTACAAATACATAGTCTATTGTACTAATTGAAAATATTAAGAAAATTTTATTTAAAATTCTATTAGATTATATTTTATTTGCTTATAATAAGTTTAATATGCTTTAAAATAACAATTTTTTGGTTTTAAAGAATATTTTAACTCAATTTTCTGTGTTTATTGTTGGTTTAATAGTAAAAGACACTTTGGAAAAAGGCCAGAAACTTTGGTTGATTCTTTAAAATATCCACAAAATATAACTTGGTTGAATAATATTATTTGAAAATTAGTTTAAAATATATTAAAATATATAATAAGTTTATTATATTTTTTGAAAACATATATTTAAATCAAATAAACAAATTAATAACAAATTTTGGTTTTTTGAACAGTTAAAAAGTACTGAACAAATTTGATTAAAGTAAAATATTTTTATTACTTCTTTAAAAAATTTTTTATAACTCTTTTTTATGCAAAATCAAAAGACATAAACATTTGTGTAAATACAAAATTAATTTTAAGTTTGTGACAAAATCAAACAGAATAGAGGCTTAAGCTGGAATAATAACTTATTTTGCTGTTAGGACATTTATGAATAATATAATATAAGTAAATAGTAGTTAGTTTATAACACAATAAATTTTAAATATAATTAATAAATTTTTTGCACTTAATAATATTTCTTTAAACAATAAAAAGACTAGCTATTTTTATTAATTAAAAAGTCAGAAAAATTTTCTTTATTAATAATTTGCTAATTACAATAATTAAAAAGAGTGAATTTTATTACTACTTGAATATATTTTTGTTAATAGAAAACTATTAAAACTTAGCTTGGCCAAAGCACAATCTAATATTAATTTTTTTTTAATTTAGTGTTATATAAAACCATTGTTACAAGTAATTCTTTGAGGTTTGGAAACAAATAACAAACCCATAACTTGGTGTTTAATTGGTATGATGGTGTTGGTATTTAAAGATTTGTATGATCTGAAAGTTTGCATAATCTAAAGATTTGGTTTAAGTCTTTTGTATAATGAACAGAGATTCAAATATTGTTTTCTCCATAGCTTCTTGGAATCACAATTCTGTCAAATTTTTTTTTCAGCATGGTGGTTGGTAATTCTTCTGGTAAGCTATTCTTAATAATAAATATTCTACTCTTATTTCTGGATCTTTTACCAGTCTCTTTAATGTCGATAATTCTATGCATTAATTTTTAATTACTTAGTAAATAATAAACAAAACAAAAAAAAGAAAAAAAAATAAGCCAAGACAAGAAAGAGTTAGTATTCTGTTAATAGCTATGATTAAGAGCTATTGGTCCAGTATAGTTAAGTATTGGCAACTATTAACATAAGTTGTTAATAGTGAGAAGATGTATTGTGATGTTTTAATAAGTATTTTATTGATATTTGATGTTTTTACTTCACATTATAGAATACTATTATATGAAGAGATAAATAAAGAATTGGAACTAAAGATTCTAAACTAAGAATTCTGTTTTTTTTGTTTCTAATACTACTGCTATATATACATAAATTTTGTTATATAAGATTCCTTGAATTCTTTAATTCTCTAGCCAAAAATCTTGGAATTTCTGGAATCTTGTAATTTCTTAAGAGGAATCTTGGAATTTTGGAATTCTGTAATTCTTCATATTAGAATCCTATAATTCTGGAATCTTGCAATTCCTCTAAGAAAAATCTTGGAATTCTACTTTTACTACATTTTATTCAAATTGGCTAATTTGTGTACTAATATATAGTTCCTATATTCTATGAGTAATATTATTTTTGATAAACAATTTTGCTATTTGGTTTTTATTGTTCTGTAGTTTATTATTGGCTATAAAATACAATTTACTTTTATTTTTAAGTATGTTTATGCAAAATAAAACACTATAATTAAAAAGAACTTGAAATTTAAAACAGATTTTTTATATGACTTTTTTATAAACATATTGGTTTATTTGTCTTTTTATGGCTTAAAAACTTTTGGCCAAGTATAGATTAAAGATAAAGCATCTTTTATTCTGAGTTTTATAAACATTTTTGAAGTTCTGGAATGATTTTTTATTTATTGTTGTATAGATTTACAAGTTTTTAGTTAATTGTTAATACATTTTTTGCATTATTTTGTAAGATTAAACATTAGTTCTAAGAACAATTTTTGGCTGTAATTATAAAATTTTTTTTATTTTGTGATTTATTTATTTTTGCTGTATTGTCAAGTGCTTTTTACTTTTTTGGTAAGATGCCAATATTTAATATTTTTGGAAACATAGGTTTTTTTAAGATAGTCTAATTTTTGAAATGTTTTAATATTGCTTTTATAAAACAATTACTAAACAAAAAAAGATGTTGTTTTAATAAAAAGTGTTTTAGATATTGAAAGTAGTTAAATTTATAAGACTCTGTTTTTGCATAATTTAATTTGGCTATTTAGTTTTTAGGCAACAGACTGGCTGCTGCTTATAATTAGTTTTAAGTATTTGATAAATATTTTTTTAACTTTGGTATTATTAACTTAATTAGTCATACTAAGATTATATTATTAAAATCTGGTTTAGATTCTTTTAATATTTATATAAATAGTTTTATTAAGAATTTTGAATTGACTTTGGTTGTTAGAAGAACTGCTGTTTTTTTTTGATGTTAACTTAAGTATTAGAATTAAAATACATAGTATTATGTTATTAATTTTAATTAAACTCAAAATTATTTTTTTTGTATTTGTTTGTGTCTTTATAAAAGACAATATAATTATTAATTTAGACAGTTAAGTTGTTATTTGTACTTGTATTAATAAGTTAAAATTAACTGCATCTGATTTCAGAAAATAATTTTAAATAAAACAGTAACAAATAATTAATTTAATTAAGAAGAGAAATTTGTTGGTTTTTTGGGTCAAAATCAAAAGTTATAATAGTGTTATAAAAAATAAATATGCCAACATGTTTACCTTTGATGTTTGTTTTTCTGATGCAGTTTTTTTATTATAATTCATGGGTTTTTTATTTAGTCTAATAACATAATATTATTTTATAATATTTATTATATCAAAATTTTTTACAGAACTTTGTGTTATGTTAAGTAAAAAAATAAGTTTAGATTTAAAGTAACAAAAAATTACAATATCAGTAAAATGGACTAAAAGAAAACATTTGAGGTTTGATATTTTAATAAACACATGACTTCTGACTTTATAAGTTATTTATTAACTGCTTTTTATAAAGATTTTATATAGATATCTATTAATAGCTATTAAAAAATAGTTGTATAATATATTATATTTAAATACAAAGTGTATATTTTATAATAAAACCAAAATTTTTAATTATGTTTTTAAATATTTTTCAAATAAAGTTATTTATAATGAAATCTTGAATAAGTTTGAGAAATAATAAATATTATTAATAAATATTACCATATTTTTTTCTGTGGTTTAAAAAAAATTGTTTTTTTGTATATATGATATTAATTTGTATTCTTTTTTGATAAAAAGTTTTATGTCTAAGAGCTAATATCATAAAGCTTTAACAGTTTTTGGTAATTTTAAACTGGCTATGTTATTATCTTCATAAAAAACTTAGTATTGGCTTACAAATTTAGAAGATGTTGTTATAAATCTGAATATAGAGCTAATATAAAAAGAAAAAATTTAGTGCTTGCCAATAATAATGTGATTTCTTATAAAAATAATAATATAAATAAATTAAATAATAAAATAGTAGTGCTTTTAAGCATAGAGAAAAATAAATATATGTATTTTGGTATATGTTTTAAATATTTGTTTTTTTAGATCTAGATAGTAAAATAATTATAGCTAATATATAGTATTGCTTTAATTGGCCCAAATAAGTTACATATAACAAGTATATAAATTAGATTTAATTTATAATATATTTATATTATATGTTTTTAAATAGCAATTGGACTATACTTATTAAGCCAAAATAAAAATAATAATAATTTATTTGGTTTTTTATAAAAAATTTGTTTTTAAGCTTTATTTAATAAATTTACAAAATTTTTAATTATTTCAAATTTATAAATATTGAGTTGGTTAAGTTTTATTAAAATCTGATTATTTAATACAATAAAAATTAAAATATTTAATATTAAATTAAAAATAAAATACAAAAAAAAAGATATAAAAATTAATAAATTATTATTTAAAATAATTAAAAGTTTAATAAAATATTTTTATTTAAGTTAAATATTTTTAGAAATTATACAATATGTTTTAGCTATAAAATAAGTTGTTTGTTTTTTTAAAATAAATTGTAATATGTTTGTTAAATTAAAAACATAATATTATTTTTTTATTTTATTTTTATTTTTTATTAAAGTTTAATGACCAAGACCCAACCACTATCTAATACAATATGACCACATAGAGTCTTAAATTAGATGTGGCTTACGTGTTTTCTACATGTAACTAGCTACTTGAGCCAGTTCAGACTATACTATATTGAAACACTAGAAAAAAACTTATCCAAAGACGATATCTTTTAAACAATAAGAAACAAAGTCACACTACAAAAAACCAATCCAACCAGCCATTTAGCTGTTTTCAAGGCATTAGCTTTAACATCAATAGGCTTATGTTCCCAAAGGGACATTAAATTAGAAAACACCTCATTATCCAAACCAACTTGGTGCTCTGAATTGCCAGACATATTAATATCCTCTATGCAGCATTTTTTCTTTAAAAAAACCATTTCTCTCTCCAACTTACCAACAATCTTATTAAAAGAACTCATATACATCATAACTTTATTAATTTTAAGGCCAAGTTTACTGCTTAAGATCAAATTTCCATTAATAAATTGTTCGAACAATTTGACCAAAGAACTAACTGGTTTAACAATAAACTCAACCAAAGCAGAAAGCTTAACCAAATCAGATTCCAAAGAAGCCAACTGGGAAGATACCAAGAAATCACCAATAACCACAAAAGGGGAAATAAAAGCCGCCAGAGAAGGAAACTCAGAAGAATCCAGAGAAGCAGAAGTTTTTGCATAAGAAACACTACTCACAAAATATGTTTTAAACATCTTGAGAGTCTTAGAAGAGGGAGGTAAAAAAACTTTGCAGTCAACAGCCAAATGGCTCACTTCTTGACATCTGAAGCATTGCCAACAACCAGGGGTTTTCCACCAAATACAGCATTTTCTTAAGATACCAGTTTTAATGATTGCAGAGTCTAAATCAACTTGGAAACCAAACATAACCAGAGCAAACCGGAAACAATGACCAGAATTAGGCGAACGAGGAATAAAACAAGTCCAGCCACCAATCTGGAAGATCATATCACTAATCTCAAAGACAGTACAGCCAGAAGAAAAATTGACCAACTCGGTGTTACCGGAGATTTTTGGTCTCTTCTTAGCTCTTGTATGTTTGTTGTAATGCTGTTAATTTATGATTATGGGAAGTGTTTGAATCTCCGATAACTGAATTTATCCTCAAATTATCTCTTATAATTTGAGCTGCTGGGCTTATGAGTGGAATGGCCAATTCCTTGCCAGTTGCTTTTATGTAGTTACATTGTAGTAAACGTCAACTCTTTCCCAGAAATTGCTCGTCTAGAAGCTCACTAAAAATGTGTAGTTATTTTGCTGTGAAAGTCAACTCTTCTACAGGAATTTCATCTGTAGGCTACCCTAATAATTGTAATAAGAAAATAAAAGAAAAATAAAAGAAATGTAAAAGAAATAGAATTTTTGTCAAAGAAAATGTTTTCTATCCAGGCCTAGAGTCACTAATAGTTTACTGAAATTGGTAGCTAATCAATTTCAAACTGTTTAGTAGGAATTAGTTAATTTTAAAAGTGAAATAATTCAGGATTTGATTTTTTGAATTATTTGATATTTATTTTGTTTTTGTGTGTAAAGGATAATTCTAATTGTTAAATCTAAAGTAAAATATATTTTCTTGAAAAAAGAAGCTCTTCTTTTATACAACTTGTCGTAACACTATTCTATGAACTTGAACTTTGCTATTTTCTACAATTTTGCTGAACTAAAGATACATTTTGGCGAACTACAAGTTATTTCTGCGAACTATTAGATATTTCAGTGAACTATTAATTATTTCGGCAAATTTCTATAAATTTCGGTGAACTTTTAAATGTTACATAGTTCGGGGTATTGCATGATTGATCATCGCAATTAGGTTACATTTGTGTTGTGTACAATTTGGGTTATTAATTAAATGATAATTTCGGACATTTTTGCTAATGTAATAAGTGATAATTTGAAACAATGCTAATTAATGATAGGAATTATAAGATAATTTTATGCTAAATAATATCTCTAATTTCATCTGGTAACATAACCTTCTTCTCAAGACTGAGCTCCGTCGAAGTTCAAGTACTGTTTGTCATTTCCAGATAATAATCCAAAATTATTAAAGAAATTTGATCTGAAAATTGTTGAAATTTCAGTTCTGTGAGCTTTCTAATGTATTGAATCTTTAAAGGTTGAAAAATTGGGTTTTGTAGTACGTTTTCACAGGTGTGGAATAGGTCATAAAGTCTAAGAGCAGCTCTGAGCCTGTAGCGACTGTTTGTTGATCCAGCTGTTGTCTTGAATTCATTGTAGAGTTGTTTCTGAATAGCTTCTTTTACAAGGTTTGCTGTTGTAAGTTCCAGTTTCTATTTGTAGAGTGTTTTTCCAATGTGAAAATATCTATAGATTGAAGGATATTCAATGTTTTCCTCATTGAGACACAGTTGAAGTCTTTGTTGAATTGTAGCATTTGGTGGAATACTAATCGGAGTGAGCATTAGATTTTCTCTTAAAGCAAATTTTAAAAGTTCTGGCAGGTGAATTCCAGTATAACTTCTTGTGTTCTTCTTATACGGGTAATATTTTCGTGAATTTGGGGCTAAATTTGTAACTACTTCTGTTTGAGTATAATTAATGTGGTTTCTAGTAACAGTAATGGATAATTCAGGTATTGTTTTTAAAGCTAATATTAGTTTTTGGGATAATTGTTGAATGTTTTGAGAAATAGTCATTATAAGCGATTTGAAATAAAAGAAAATTATTTTTGGTGCATGAGTTTTTATGTTATTTTTGTTTTGTTTTTGTGAGATTGTTTCTAAATTATAAAAAGATAACTATAATAATAAATTTAAATTAAGTGTTCAAGTTGTGAGGCTGTTCAACGACAACTATTGGTTCTAAATTTTGGGGAATGTCTTCGGGATTGATTAAAAGGGAATGTGTACCAATTTGTGAAATTAATGGTTCAGGATTGTTTCTGGAATTATAGTGTTTCAAATGATCTCCATGTGCAACTTTTGTTAGAATTTTGTCATCAAGTCTTAGCTTGTATAATCTGTTGCCTAAAACTTCATAAATAAAGAATGATCTATCTCATTTATTTTCAAATTTTCCACTCCATTGTTTTTCAGCTTTAGTTCTGTGTAAGAGAACTTTGTTTCCAATTTTAAATTCATTGGTGACTGGAGGCAATTTGTCATCATGCCATTCTTTTTGTTGAGCTTGGGAGTGTTTAATATGGGTGACTGCTATTTGTTGTTTTCCTTCCAATATGCTAAGCAGAGTGTAGGCTCTTTATTGAAGCATTTCTTGAAAATTGTTTTCATCAATTGGTTGTGCTGAGTATGTTTCTACTGTGAAACTAATTGGTAATGTTGCCATCCTTCCATAAGTTAAATCAAATGGTGTGTGTTTTGTGGTATCTTGTTTTAGTGTCTTATATGCTAGTAACACTGATGGAATAAAGAGATCCCATTCTTGCTCAAAATCAGTTGAAACTTTGGCTAATGATTCACACAATGTTCTGTTGAACCGTTCTACCAGTCCATTTGTTTGTGGATAGTAGGATGAAGATAATGGTCTCTTAACATTAAATCGTCCACAAATTTCCTGGATTAAATTGTTCACAAAATGTGTTCCTTGATTAGATAAAAGTTCTATTGGGCATTCATGTCTACAAATGATGTCTTCATAGATGAAGTTTACTACTGATTTTGCATCTGCCTGTTGAATGGCTCTGACTTTAGGCCATTTGGTGAGATAGTCTACGGCTACTGCAATGTAGCGGTTTCCTTGGTTTGTGATAGGTAGTGGTCCGACTAAATCAATACCAACTTTGTCAAAAAGCTGTCCAACTTTGATTGGGTTTAAAGGTTCTGTAGGGCAAGTTCTTCCTCTTCTTTGACAACTATCACAAGATTCGACATATTTGTGAATGTCTTTTCTCATTCGAGACCAAAAGTAGTATTTTAGTGTTCTTTGGGTGGTGCTGTTTTTTCCGAAGTGAGCTGATAAAGGATCTGAGTGCATGTTGTATAATATAGTCTTTTTTTCCTGTTCTTGTATTAATCTGAGTGGTTTGTCTGGGTTTTTGAAATTTTGGTAATAAATAATGTTGTTGTGTAGAAAATATTGTTTGGCTTGTTGTTGTAGTCAATGTTTTTCATCTGGAGACCAATCTGTTGGGATTGTTAATGTTTCCAAATATTGTTTGAGATCATTGTAGTTTTCTGAATTCATTGTTTGTTGGCTCTTTTGGTTGGTTAAGTTGAATGTTGGTTTTTGTGTTTTTCTAATCTTGTCTCATTTTGGAGAGACAATCAACATTGGTGTGGAGTTTTCCTGGTTTGTGATGTACTATGTATCAATAGTTTGCTAGAAATCCTGTCCATCAAGTTTGTTTTGCATTCAGCTGAGTATTTTTGTTCTGAAGCCATTTAAGTCCAATATTATCAGTGATAATATCGAATTTTTTAGACTTGAGATAAAGATTGAAGTAGTGTAGAGCCCAAATTACAGCTGCTGTTTCTAGTTTTGTGGCAGGGTAGTTTTTCTCAGCTGGTTTTAATGTTCTGCTAGCATAAGGAATTACTCACTCATTTCCATTGTCATCTAGTTGTAATAAGATAGCACCAAAGGCAGTATATGAAGCATTTGTAGCTAGTTGAAATCAGTTGCTAAAATCCAGATAGGCGAGAATTGGAGCTGTTGTCAGTTTTTCCTTGAGAATTTCAAAAGCTTTTTGATGTTCGGTAGTCCATTTGTATTCAATGTTTTTGGTAGTAAGCTGGTTGAGGGGTTTTGCAATTTCCGAAAATTCTTTGATAAACTTCTGATAGTAAGATGCTAATCCTATGAATCTTCTTAGTTCTGTAGTGTTTCGAGAAGTTTTGAAGTTTTTGACAACGCTGATTTTTCTAGGATCTGGTTTAATTCTATCTTTACTAACGATATGACCAAGAAAGGCCAAGCTTGTTTTTCCAAAGTAGCATTTTTCAATATTGAGTTTTAGTCCTGCTTTTTGTAATCGTTGAAAAACTTCTCATAGGTGTTTTAAGTGTAATTTGAATGATGGAGAATAAACATCAGTATTGTCAAGATAAACAACTACTGATTTCCAAAAAAGTCCTTGGTACACAACATTCATTAATCTCTGAAATGTTGCTGGTGCATTGTATAATCCAAAAGACATTACATTGAACTCGTAATTTTCACCTTGGGTGGTAAATGCTGTTTTGGGGCAATTTTTAAGATCCATAGCAACTTGTCAGTAACCACTTTTTAAATCTAGTGTTGAAAAGTATTTGGATTTTCCAAGGACATCTAACATGTCATCAATTCGGAGAAGGGGGTAGGCATCTCCAATTGTAATACTGTTGAGTTGTCGATAGTCAACACAAAATCAGATCTTTCCATTTTTCTTTTTAACTAGCACTACAAGTGAAGCCCAAGGACTCATGGAGGGTTGGATGAGCCCATTGTTAAGCATTTGTTGTACTTCTTCTCGGATGAATTGGTGGCTTTCTGGAGCAACTCGATATGCTTATTGTCTTCTTGGTTTGGCATCTCTTGTATAAATTTGGTGTTGGACCAAATTGGTTCTTCCTAAGTCATTGTTGTTTTCAGCGAAGATATCGGCAAATTCTGCAATTAGCTCTTTGAGCTGGGTCTGTTGTTGTGGTTCAAGTTGTCCCATGTTGATTCGAGATAGTTTTTTCATGACAACATGGTAGTTTTCAGAGCTGGGGTTTGGGTTGATTTTTGGTATTAAATGTCTAATAATTTCAGAGAAATTGGAGACTGTTTGGGGTAATTCTTGTTGAAATATATTATTGTGAATAACTCCAATTTCTAAATTATTTAATAAAATTATGGGGTAATTATTGGGGTTGTAAAAAGTAACTTGGACTTTCTTTGTTCCTTCTGGAATATAAATGTTTGGGATCGAAATATTATGTTCCAAGCAGACTTGTTCATTGGACTCAAAAATTTGTTGTGTGGTTGTTGGCTTTGGGCAGATGTAAATTTCTGGATGTTCTCCAAAGGGTAAGATGGTAATTGGTTGTGGAAGTCTGAGAATCTGGTGGGATTTGTTCCATGTGTTAAGAGCTATGTTAACTGGAACTGTGAATTGTCCAGTTGAACCAAAACTTTGAGTTCCTCTATTGCTTTTTCCTAATTGTTCTCTTTGATTGACTAGTTGCAAACCCGAAATGTTGATTAGGGGTAGGTAAATAGCTTGGGCAATTTTTTCAGCATGTTCGATCTTGAATGGTTTGTCAATTTCATTTTGAAGCATTATTGTAATGTCTCCAGTATATCTAGCATCAATTATTCCTCCTCTGACATTGATTTCTTTGCTTGCCAGAAAGGACCAGTGTTATGGTTTAAGAATTTAGCAAAAAGAATCATAAAAATAATACAAACTATTCAATCATAATATAGCACAGTAATAATCTTAGAAAAGTAATGATTAACATAGTAGCAAACACCATCTCGCGATAGTGGCAAGCACCAGTTCACAATAGCAGCCAACACCAACTGGTGATAGCAGCAAACACCAGGTTGAAATATCAAAAAGAAAGTATTACAATGT
>JAAOMT010000128.1:623202-787222 GCA_016748015.1 Geosiphon pyriformis | reverse complement strand
ATCAATAGTGTATTGAGACTGCACTGGATATGTTTCTTCACAGTATTTGATAATGTTAAAATTAAGTTCGTGAAAGTAAGTGGCAAGTGTTTCACTGTTAAGGTCTTCAGTTTCCAACTGTGAATAGTGTGCTAAATTATTGTAAAGATTGCTTCTAACTTCTGAGATATTGTAATTTCCAAAAAGATAATTGTTGATGCGGTTTTCAATGTATTGGTATACTGATTTCTTGACAATTTCAATTCCATCTGGAATGTTGAATTTTTGCTTGCAGTGGGTGTAAATTGATTGGTAATACTCTAGAGTTGTTGTGTTTAGTGTAGTCGCCACTTTGAAGTTGTTTTTGCTGTGTTGTTTCTATGGGAGAGCACCAAATGTTACCAAAGGTTTTTGGTCTCTTCTTAGCTCTTGTATGTTTGTTGTAATGCTGTTAATTTATGATTATGGGAAGTGTTTGAACCTCCGATAACTGAATTTATCCTCAAATTATCTCCTATAATTTGAGCTGCTGGACTTATGAGTGGAATGGCCAATTCCTTGCCAGTTGCTTTTATGTAGTTATGTTGTAGTAAACGTCAACTCTTTCCCAGGAATTGCTCATCTGGAAGCTCACTAAAAATGTGTAGTTACTTTGCTGTAAAAGTCAACTCTTCTACAGGAATCTCATCTGTAGGCTACCCTAATGATTGTAATAAGAAAATAAAAGAAAAATAAAAGAAATGTAAAAGAAATAGAATTTCTGTCAAGGGAAACGTTTTCTATCCAGATCTGGAGTTACTAACAGTTTACTGAAATTGGTAGCTAATCAATTTCAAACTGTTTAGTAGGAATTAGTTAATTTTAAAAGTGAAATAATTTAGGATTTGATTTTTTGAATTATTTGATATTTATTTCGTTTTTGTGTGTAAAGAATGATTCTAATTGTTAAATCTAAAGTAAAATATATTTTCTTGAAGAGAGAAGCTCTTTTTTTATACAACTTGTCGTAACACTATTCTATAAACTTGAATTTTGCTATTTTCTACAATTTCACTGAACTAAAGATACATTTTGGTGAACTACAAGTTATTTCTGTGAATTATTAGATATTTCGGTGAACTATTAATTATTTCGACAAATTTCTATAAATTTCAGTAAACTTTTGAATGTTACATAGTTCGGGGTATTACATGATTGATTATCGCAATTAGGTTACATTTGTGTTGTGTACAATTTGGGTTATTAATTAAATGATAATTTCGGACATTTTTGCTAATGTAATAAGTGATAATTTAAAACGATGCTAATTAATGATAGGAATTATAAGATAATTTTATGCTAAATAATATCTCTAATTTCGTCTGGTAACATTGGCCTTGAACTGATTATGAAACAAAATTGTCTCATTTTAATTAATAAGAAAAAGAATATGAACACTATCTTTGTCCACCAAAATTGACCAGTAATTAAAAGCAGAAACAGCAGTATCTAATTCTTTAAAGTAAACAATCACATATTGCCAAACACCAGTAGACTTCAGCACTACATGAGAAACTTCACCAAAAACACTAAGAGCTGACTTAATATTAGCAGCAAACATACTCAGGAGCACATCAC
This sequence comes from Geosiphon pyriformis, assembly GCA_016748015.1. Classification (NCBI taxonomy): domain Eukaryota; kingdom Fungi; phylum Glomeromycota; class Glomeromycetes; order Archaeosporales; family Geosiphonaceae; genus Geosiphon; species Geosiphon pyriformis. The sequence continues at coordinate 785,626 of JAAOMT010000128.1, read as the reverse complement.
ATAATGCAACAGCAGCAGGAGAAGAACCAAACTCAGAAACCACCAAAGACTTGGCAATTTTAAGAGAAGCAAAGTGAACAGAGCTTGTAAGCTCAATCAGAAAAGCAGCATTCAAAATACTTTGGGAAGCAAACTTTACACAAAACAGCTTCACATTGTCTTTTAATACTGACTTTGCACCCAAGAAATCATGTATTAATTAAAACACAGCCTTAACATAAGCCAATTTGATCTTAAAAGTAGTACCAGACACCAGAGTGGAGACCATCCACCCAGCAAACTTTTGATGACTAGAAATAGTTTCTCAAACACTACTAGAAATAGCACCAGAAACAGGAGAAGGAGATAATTCAGTTTCGATTTGATCAGCCCAGTTCTCAAGAACAGGTGACCCAACAGAAGGAGATTGTTTTGCTTCTAGAACTGGCGAAGATCTGCCAAAAGACACCATATTTAGCAATACAGCCAGTGGTTAATCTTGGCCCATCTTGAATGATGTGTCAGATGATACTATGGAGATTTCATTTAAGATCTATTAGGAACCACAAAGGGATTCGGTGTAATAATAGTAGAGGCAAGTAACTGCTCTCACTTTTTTGAACTTTTGGTCTTTTTGACCATTTTTTTTAAAGAAGAAATGCTAGCAACACCAGATATAGAAGCTATGAAGAGGAAAACCAGCTTGTTAACTAGTCTATTATTAAAAACTTTTGGGCTCTTAGTTGGGGTGGAGGCAATATTGGGACTAACTCAAATGTGTCTTTTTGAGGGAACTTTGACTGATGAGAAACCAACCAAAGATAAAGAAATTGCTTCAGTGGCTACCAAAGGCTACTTATCATAATTACTGGGTAAAAAAAAGACTTCTAAAATGTTCTGTCTAGTTGCTTCTACAACAGAGAGAGCTTTTTTGGTTGAAATTTTATTAGATATCTCAGGACAGATATCAGGTGCAGCTTTTTTACTCTTTGTTTTGGTTGTGATCATAAAATTAAGAAGACAAAGAGTTTTATTGTTTTAATTGGCTAAATATTTAATTACATGTTAAAATTGAACAGATTATATTTATTTTAAAACATATATTTTATTGTATTATAATAAATAATAGTTGAATTTTACTTGATAAATTGATATTATTTAAAGCTAAAAAAAATTATTGTTTATAGTTAAAACAAAATTAAGCATTATATTTAATATTAAAAATACAAAACTAATAAAAATACCAAACAAAACAGACTTTAATACAATAAAAATGGTTTAAAAATATTAAAAAAAATATTATTTTTTGGTATTTTAAAAAAATTTATAACAATAATAATAAGAAAAAAAATAAGTTGTTTTTTTTGCTGTTTTGGCTTTAAATAGTAGTGGGACTTTTTATTATAATAATAACAACATTAAAAATAGTCTTAATATGTTTTTTGAAAACAAATAAAATGGTTTTAAATAGTTAAAAACTGGTTTGTTTTAAAATTACTTAAAAAAAGCACTTCTAAAATGCTTTGTCTAATTGCCGTTATAATTAAGAGAACTTTCTGAATAATTACATTTTTAAAAACTATAGAGAAAATAGTAATTACTTCTTTTTTACTCCTTGCTTTTGGTTATGGTCATAAAAAATAGGAAAAAGGAGTATTGATAAATTTATATAATAATTTTTGATTTACAATAAAATTTTATCATTCAAAAAAGTTAAATTGTTATATTTGATTTTTTTTGTATATATAATCGCTCATATAATATATAAATAAAAGCTAATTCTATTATTTTTTTGCCATAGCACGAGCTTAGAAAAATATGGCCTCTAAAATCCCTTCTCAAATCAAAAATAAAATAAAACGGGAAGAAGTTCATAATAGGCAGCAGCAAGAGAAAATTCGCCGAAAATTAGCTTTGAGGAAACAAAGGCGAAATGACGAGGCGCAACATCCGGAGAAAAAGAAAGTGTGTTTCTATTAATTCACTTGGACTTTGTTTCTTTCTTTTCGATTAAAAACAACTTCACTACATGCTTTCTCTTTTTTGAAGTAGGAACGTCTTGCAAAAAACATTCCAAAAACTCTTGAAAACACAAGAGAACATGACGAAACCATAGTCGTGTCAGACGACGAAGAAGTGTTAGAGGACGAAGCAAATGATGAGTTCCTTCAATATTTTCGCGAGGGAATTGTTCCTAAACTTTTAATCACTACCAGCTCGGGTGCTACGAAACAAGTGTATGAATTCGCAGAGGAATTAGTCGATGTATTTCCTAATAGCCAATTTGTGAGACGTGTGAAACAATACACTATTAAACAAATTGTGGATTTCTGTATTAATCGCGAGTTCACAGATGTTATGGTTGTCAATGAAGATAAAAAAACACCTAGTAAGCTTTTTATTTACATATTTTGTAAATATTCCAAACTAAAGATCTTAATAATTCTTACCAATTTCAATTTAGATGCAATAACTTTAATACATTTGCCGAACGGACCCACCGCCTATTTTAAGCTCAGCAGCATCAAACGAAGTAAAGAAATTCAAGTAATAAAAAAAGTTCAATTTTTTTCCCATTCAAAATCTGGATCTAATCTCATTCAGTTGAAACTTACAATTAGGATCATGGGCGTTCTTCCTCCCATAAACCAGAACTTATTCTCAACAATTTCAATACTCGTTTAGGTCATACGATTGGACGTTGGTTTCAAGCACTTTTTCCTCACGTACCTGAGTTTAAAGGGCGACAAGTAGCTACCTTCCACAACCAACGGGATTTCATTTTCTTTAGACGCCATAGGTATTAAAGCTTTATTCTTTGGTTTCTTATAAAATTTTCTCACGCTGGATACTGTTTTTTTAGATATGTATTTAGGAATAAGGAGCGTGCAGACTTGCAAGAACTTGGTCCTCGTTTCACGCTTAAACTGAAATGGTTACAGAGAGGTGCATTTGAGAAGGATGGTGAATATGAATGGCTTTTTCAGGTAAATTTTGGGTATATCATTTGATCTTTGGATTCAAAAAACGGCAGATTTATTAACTTTTGTTTAATGATAAGCCCGATATGGAGACAAGTCGGAGAAGATTTTTTTTATGATTCTACAGTTTTTCAGCAAATTTTGGCACAACCTCAAACATCACAACGGTGGAAGAAGCGAGGAGTTTTTTTTTGTAATATTGGCAACCACATCAAGAAATTTGTCAATCGCTTCTTCGGTTATCTGATAATGCAAGACTATTCTTGTTGTGAACTCCGTGTCACTACTGATCAAGATATTTTGCTCTTCCAATCTAGTCCTTAGCTCTTCAATCGAAATATTCATTGGTGTTGTGTCTATAAAAACCATGTTTGTATGAACAGGTCGTGTGATTTTTATACCATGCTTTTGAAGTCCCGCTGCGAGTTTTCGCGCAAAAACATGTGTTTCTTTAATTAGATTTGGGTAGGTATGTCTAATTGCAAAATTTCCCACTGCAGCTAAGCTTCCTGATTGTCGCCAACTTTACGGATAGATATAGTACTTTAATAATAATTGATATATATCAAATAAAAAATATGAATATACTTACCCACCACCAAACATTTTCCGTAAATGTCTCACCATACTAATAAACTTTGCCTTTCCTACCAAAACTGAGCCAATCGGGGCACCGATACCCTTCGATAAGCACAATGTGATGGAATCAAAATTCTGGCCGTATTCCTTTAATTCGATACCAGTTTCTGCTGAAGCGTTCCATAATCGCGCTCCATCCAAATGCAATTTTATTTTGTTCTTACGCGCCAACTTAGAAATCGCTTCAATTTCGGAGAGAGGGAAAATGATTCCATCGAGTGTATTTTCAAGACAAATTAAACGTGTAGGAGCACAATGGAAATCTTCACTCAAGATCATACGTGATTCGATTTCTACAGCTGTAAGATGTTCTTTATTTTTTGCTTCCACTGGAATTACAAGGGCTTGGGAATGAGATGCAATTCCCCCTGCTTCCCAATTATAAATATGTGATGAGGCATCAAGAAGAACCGAATTCGGTGGTTGGGCCAGATAGGCTCGGATCGCAAGTTGATTTGTCTAGGTAGAAGTGAGATTAGGGTTGGGCAAATTGATATGGGATTTCACAGATCCAGACAAATGATACCATTGTTGAGGATACAGCAAATAGAGCCGCTTCATGCCCTGTAAGTTCAGCCATGTAGGCTTCAAGATCGTTTGTTGATTCATCTTCCTAGACAAAAATTTAAAATGGTAAAACTCCTTTGATTCTGTCTACATTTTATAACTTACCCCATAAACATCATCACCGCGTGAAGCAGCGCGCATCACATCAAACATTTCATCTGTTGGACGTGTTTCTAATAACAAAGAGCATCATTTCATATTTGCTGTTTATTACAATCAAATTTTCAATAATCTCAAATTTACCTGTATCACTTCTGAGGTCGAAAAAGACTGGGTTTCTTTCACGTTTCAAAAGCTGATTGACAAATACCGTAGGATACTCTGGAAGCCATTTTGAAGGTGACGATGAAAAGTGACGCTTAACTAAGATATTTTTGGAATGATAAACAGTGAAGATTGGAGCAGATAGAATTCGACATGATAAGGAAAACATCTTAGGATAGTGCGTAAAATTTGATAGGGCACGGTGCTAAAATTAGCAAAATATTGACAACTGATTGCCTTTAACAATCAATCAGCGTTAAAAATCAGAGTTATCTAAGATATGCTTTTTAACTACGGCCTAGTTTCCCATTTCTTTTTATCATTGTAAAGTTATGAACATTCTAAATTTCTCTAAAAAATTGTGGATGGGAAAATTTCAAAATTCACATATTTTTACTGCACCGCTTCATTTGGATCCAAACAAAAAATTAATTCATTGATTATCCTGGCAAATCCCTAAAACTTAAGACTAGCATCTCAAAGCAATTCTTACAATGTGATAATTAGTGAGATGATGAAAGTTAAAGTCAAAAACAATTGATAGAACTTAGCGTAGTAAATTAAGAGGTAGACCTCACCTAAATTTAAGTTACGTTATATCAATTTATAACTCTCATTTTTGTATCATTGCTTGTCACTTGATCCAATCTCAACAAGATAATAATCCCCTTTTGTCACCTTGGCTCTCTTCAGGAGCTCTCTTCCGGCTTGCTCGTCTTCGACTTCCGAAAAACTAAATGTCTCATCATCAGGTCGGAAGACAACGCCCAAATTATCTGACCAAGTACTTCTCATCGGTGGTACATCGTGAACATCCACCTCTTGAATATGTCGGACAAAGTGACACAGCCGATTTATATCAGTCTTGATTATGTTGAGTTGTTGGGATGATTGTGGGACACGTAAGTTACACAAACGAAATAGATGTTTCATTTGCTCAGTGTCAATTTCTTCGTGATTTTGAGTGTGATCTGGCAGATTGTTTGATATGGATATTGGTGGAAGAAGTGCTTTCACTGACCATGTGGCTTCTTTGGGCTATACAACAAAGTTCAATTAGGTTGAGTTATACAACATCTGAACTTAATTTAATAAGGAGTCTTTAAAATAAATCCTACCATCCCATCATCATCCACTACAGTTTCAGAGCACGCTTCCTTGAGAAAATTTTTGCGGATATTAGCAACAAATCGAAGGCTCGTCGCTACGGACCCAGTTTTTGGTACTTTCAACGGTTGATATAGTCTAGGAATTTTGGAGACTTGCAACATATTCTTGTGACAATAAACTGTCTTTCGAAATCAAGTGTTTAGATTGAATGTCCTTGAGGCGATGATCTTTTGATCTTATTTTTTAATAATTTATAATAATACATATGACGTATATGTCTTACGTCCAATGAAAATCAAGCACAATATTTAAATTGAAGACACATAATGATGAAGATGACGAAGGCGATGATGCTACAAAACTCAACTGCTACCAATGTTTTTCTCCACACCACCCATAGTCCCCTACCAAAGCGAATTTAGCGCCATGGTCCCTTTCTTTTTCCGACTTTGTAAGAACATACAAAGATTCGAGGGATGTTATGAATCACGTTATTAATAATAAACTGGGTAAAACGTGTAATAACCACCATTATTGTTACCGGGTGAAGATGAGCCAGCAAGGTTGGCATCCGGTGGCTGAGGTTGTTGTGGAGCATAGGAGCCTTCCACCGGAGCTTTGGCACCTTCCATTGGATAATAATAATAATGAGGATATATATTAGGATCATAATAACACATGACTCCATTTTCTTCGGTAGGATATGGCATCGGCGATGCAATAGTTTGAGGCGGCGAATACGGTGCAGCAAATGAAGATGCGCTATTGTTCTCACCAGAAGCCAAGGATAAACGAGTTTCTTTTTCGACATACTCGGAATTGTGGCTATCATTCTTTTGCTCATTTTCTACAACATTAAAATTACTAGGCTCACGTGATACAACAGAAGTTCGGGGTGTGAATGGAGCGGCATACACGGCTAATAATGAGAAATTAAAATTTCAAATTTAGAAATAACAATACAATACAATACATAATTTGCTGTAAGGCCAAGTATTGATCAGATTTAAAATACCTGAGGCGGGAATAACTCTAGTCACCCGTGTATTTATCGGCTGGGATAGAGAATCATTTGGTTTGGTTGCTTGGGATGTCATATTCAGGTCTGATGTTGAGGAAGAGGGAACAGCTATACGCCGCGTCGAATATCTTTTTGATTGTGGATGGGGTGTCGGCAAAGGATTCTCAGGAGTTTTCTCTTCAATACTTTTGGCTTTTGTGGCCAGACTATTTTTATTGGCAGCCGCTAATTCACTTTTCAAATGCGAAAAGTCTATTGGTTCATCACTTGATGGTGAACTAATTCGTACTTTGACTAGTTCAGCTTTTATTAACCCATTTGAATTGTCCATATTCAAAGTGTGGTCCATACCATCTCCATGTTGCCTTAAAATAACCTGATGTTCCATAATTATTTCTATATCAGACTCCTCATCGTCAGAGGATTCTAAAATATTATTGGTTTCTTCTTTGGTATTAGGAGGTTCTATTACTTGAGCATTTGAATCGGATTGAGATTCAACGTTTAATTCATTTTGAGTCGTGCTCAGAACAAGATCCTGAGTGTGGGGTGAAGGTGACGATGATGATCCAATATTGATATGTGTTTTAATAAGATCATCTTCATTGAGAGGATTAGATTCTATTGGGATATCGTTGTTAGCTTTTTCTAAAATAGTATCCTTCTCTTCAGGTTGACTATAATAAATTTCACTCTGGATGGTATCATTGTCCTTGTCAACTTCTTGTTTGCAGGTGTCTTTTTCAAGAACAGATTCAACAGTATTGTCGTGTTGGAAGTTTCGTCTACGTGGGTCACTGTACCGGCGAATTTTACTTTCAAGCCGCAGGCGATTTTTCCCACCTTCTTCAGAGAAACGATTTGGAGGATTTCTACGTGAATGACTAGAGCCCCAGTCATTGGATTTTGTTTCCCCGCTTTCGTCAGTGAAACGATGGGTATTTTTATTAACACTGCTAGAACCCCAATCATTCGACTTTTTATCGTAACCTGATGGGCGCCCTCTTGAATTGAAGCCTTTTCCCCATGAGTTTTGATTATTATGACGTGTTGGTGGGGTCCCCGAGTATTCATTTATACCATTTCGTGTCCTAGAAGATTTCCGAGAATCTTCAGAATTCTTTTCCCTCTCGTTATTGTTGGTCTTTGGAGGACCGTTATCTTGTGGAACATTTGTAAGAGTAGCTTTATCGCTTAGGAATTCTTTTCCAAGAATAAGTTTCTCCTCGTTATGTGATTTTGTTGTGGGAAATGAGAATTTTTCTTTATCATTATCATCTGAATTATGAGATGAAGGTGAGTTATTCAAAAAGCGGTCTGGAATCCGTTTGGGATTAATGGGATATGGTGGGGGCATCTGCCTATTATTAAATGAATTGGCAAGACGACGTGGAGCCTACAGTTTAACAAAAAGAATTAGATATAAACATTGAATAAATTTATGTGATTTCTGGTGATCAATTTCACCTACATTATGAGTAAACGGCTCGTACCCACGCCGATTGTGGAAATGCCGTTGACTTTCTCTCTTATGTTTTTCTTCTTGTTCCTCCAATTTCATTAATTCCTCAAATCCATCGTGACCCCAACGACCATTTGGAGGCGAGTTGCCCCAAACACCTTTACCTCTTGAAGAAATCCCAAATTTAGTAAAAATTCAATGAATAAATAGCATATTAAACATGAAAGTTCGTGCAAATTTTACCTTGGTGCATATGGTAGTTGTGGCCTTCTTCGACGCTTCTCAAAGTCATTCTTCAATCCATCTGCCATAAATCGATCATCATGACCCCAGAACTCACCAAGGTGTGGCACGAAGGCAGGATCTTCGACTAGCTTTTTGCGATACTCTTGTCTTGCTATCATCTTTTTTTGCCATGCGGTCAACGGCTTTTCTGATATAAATTCCTGATTTAAATCATTTTCGATGTTTTCTTTATTTTCGAGAATGGCAGGTACTCCATTGGATTGAGTTTTAGGTAAATCCAAATCTTCATCGAAACTACCATCATCAACACTTATTCTCGAAGATTTAGGTATGTCACCTTTGGATAATCCAAGGATCCCATTTGGGAAGGTGATCGCTTCCCCGTTTTTTCTTGTCACTTTATTTTGAAGTATCTTATAACTTATCTCTAAGGATGTATTGCCGTCTTCTGGAGGTGAGTTAATTTTCTTTTTTATGTTAATTTGAGAAGGTTGCTTTTCACCACTACTTGAAGCGCTTTTGTTTTTAACATCAATGATGGGTGGCTCTTCCTTCGTCTCACTGATCTCTTCCAAAGTATCCTCTTCCCCTTCGCTTTGGCTTAATTCACTTTCAGCATCGGAGTCCTCAAAACTTGCTTCAGAACCAGATAGATCACTCAACTCTAGGACACCTTGTTCGACCTCTAAATCGTCTTCGTCCTCGCTATGCACGTCCACTGCAACTTCTCGCCTTCTTCCTAAGCGTCTTACTATCGACATTTTGTAAACGCGTAAACTGTTGAGAATTTTATTTATTGAATTATAACAAAGACGGCAAAAACCAGACCAATTTATTAGAATAAACCTGATTTCTCATCTGCTATTTATTACTCTCCTGATTATATGCGACTGCGACAGCTATCACGATTGGATGAAGTTATGATTAGCAAAAAAAACATGTCAACTCCTATGATTACGATTTGATGTTTGATTATTATGATGTGTTAAAGTTGACAAAATTTTTTAAATATCATATGATGAAATATATCGTTTTAAAGGTTGCTGAACCTGAATCCTCTTTTTAGAAATAATAATACAATGTACATCATCTAAATACACAATAATAGCTTGATCAAACCACTTCTTATTGGCACTAGGTAGGGTGTAACTGATAATTTGACATTTATGCATTCGGATTAATGATTTTTTCTATCAAAGCGAAATCCAAGGTAATTGGATCTATACAACGACGATATGCGCTGGTAGCCAACTCTTGTAGCAAATTAACAATCAATCTTTCGTCATCAAAAAATTTCCATAGATTTAAACGAAGAAATTCACAATCAATTTGAATTTTTTCAAAAGCAGTCCGTGATAATGTTTGCAATCGAATAATCTCAATGAATGTTTTCAGGATGATCTTCATTATTCCAATCATAATTCCATATTTCCCAAAATCAACTGTTCCGTATATCTCAACACGTTCCGAGAAGAATTTTTCTATTTGTGTTTGATCAATATGAGTGATGATAAAATTGTGTCTCCGTTGATTATCCAACCAATTGAGAGGTGAACTAGATTGATTACGTCGATAAGATGGGGCTGTAAGGCTATTTAGAGATAGATTACTTGCTCCTCGAGACAGATCGCCTTTAATTGATTCTTGATAAATTGATTTAGTTTCTTGATTTTTATGAGAATCAGCAGGTTCACCAAATAATGTTACCACATCGTTGTTAATCGTGGTAAGATTAGATAATATTTCTTTGCAGATATCTGAAACCTCTTCAACTGGATGGATAATCTGAAGTGAACTAAAACCTGGATAATTTAAGCGTATTTTTTCGGAAATCCAATTCCCTGCTATTTCAACATAGCATCGTAAAAGATTTTGAGAGCTCTCTTTACAAAGGAAGATAACTTCCTTGAGATCTTTCATTAATTCTTTTGCGATTTCGGTTCGATCTTTGAAACTATATGAATCGATTCCTAGAGTTTGGGGTTCACGCCTAAGACACAATCGACTAGAGTAAGCCTGATAGACTTGAGAAATAATCATCTCTGCAAAGTCATAAAGTATTCTAGCCATAACAAGGGGAACAATCGATAAAATTGAATCAACTGAGCCCATTTTCGTCATCTGGATGTTGGCTGATGCATATTCGAGCATTGATAAAATTATGGAATCCCAAAATTCACGAAAACTGGTTTGAAATCGCTGTGAAAGCTGGGCGACTCCACCCCTTTGACGTATAATTTCAGCATCTGTTCTAACACATTCTTCTAATAGAGCAAGACACTCCCCTGATAAATAATTGGTGAACCAGGTTTCGTTATCCAAAACAAAAAATTGGATATTTTGGGCTGTCATTTGGGATGAAGTTTCTTCACCAGATTTGGACTGTGTAAATATTGCGAACCTATCAAGAAATTGGCTTTCAAGTGATCCAAAAACCTTTTTAGCCAAGTTATTTTCCCAGTTGTCAATAATCTGATTAACACGTTCTTGAAATCCAGCTATGTTACAAAGACTTGTTCGTGATAAAATTGCCCAATAAAGTTCATCCAATATATGAAGATGTATAGATGGATTAAGTGAAGTAATATTGTCGGGAAATTCCAATAAAGTATTGACTACCTCAAAATAATCTTTTGCTAAAGCATTTACCACCACCACAAAATCCTTCTCAGCCGTTGATCTTTCCTCACCTTTTAGATTAACATGAAAAATCCTCGTTCCCTCCGTAGTTTTGGGAGATCTGGTAGGTGATTTGTACGTATTTGATTTTACCTCTTTATTTTGTCCCTTTCCACCCGATAAAAAGAATCCATAAAATGATTCAACGAACCGATTGAGCTCGGTTAGAAATTTATTGTTCAGATAATTAAGCCTATTGTTAGATTTCACGAGGGTTTGTGCCAAAGGCAATTCATCGTCTGCATCAACGCCAATCGAATAGTCAAGAGGCAATGTCGACATTTCTTTGACTGTTTTTAATAAAAATTGTTCAAGGAATTTCCCACCAATCTCAAGATATTCCCTTTGTAATTGAAAGCCAGGTTCTTTTAACATAATCAACAATGATATAGATTCTGCAATTTCTATTCCAGTTGCCTCAGACTTCATCATGTTCTCCCTCATTTTCATAGTTACTTTTTGAATAATTTCCTTGCATTCGATCTCAATCGAATTAAAGACCGACAGAGTGCGATAATGCTCAAATAATTTCGATGTGCGGGCGTAATATCGCGCAGCTTGTGCATATGATTGATGTTCCAGGCAATGGTTCAAGCGTTTTGGTAATTCAAAAATAAACTGAACTTTCTTTAAGAGATCATGAACACCGTTTAATTGCCGGATTTTATCTCTTTTAGTTCCAAGAGCTGCATTGACAGTTTGAGAAATAGCAGAGATGTTTACCATAATTTTTGTTAGTTGATCCATTTCAGTTTCCATCGTTTCCACGTTATTTCTCATTTTTCGGATTGTATCAGTCGCGCTAATAAATTTACTATAGTTTTCATACACTAATGTTTCCATATCTCCGTCCAATTGACGAATCTCCGTGGTCAATTCATTGTTTCGTTGTATCAGTGTATTTAAATGCTCCCCAGAGAGAAGTTTATTAAAATATTTATCGGGTTCAAAAGATTTATGGTCAATATCTAAAGGATCTGCCTTCTTTTCATCTGAATCTAATCCATAATAGTTTCTCAATAAATTAAGCTTTGCTCGCCTTTTTGGAAGGGATAGAGTGATGGGTTCCATCTCTTAACGGAACCACTAGATATTAACAGAAATAGGTGTGAGGAAGCTATTGATGATACCAAAAATATATTGACTCATACTTAGTCTCAAGGCTGCACGCTTCTTGATTTGAAAATTTTATGCATCTCAAATTTTTGAAATCTTAGCCGATGAAAAGATTTGGTAATCAATAAAAATATTAATCAGGTACTTATCAGGTTCAAAATCGCGAAAATAAATACCTCTTCCTGATACCACCACCCGCACTAAGAAAGATTACCTCTACACCCATATCTCTGGTCCGAAGCAAAAAGAGGACCTTGAGCGACAAAAACAATTCTCTCCAGATTCCCGACATATGAGCTCGTTAGCAATATCGGCTCTGGCGTCAGCTTCAAGCGCCAAGGGGTTAAGGCCCTACTGGAACGATCAAGCCATACGGTGCTGCCTCGGAAGTTGCCATTACCCAGTGTGATTGATCCACAGCGTTTACAAGCGAACTTTCTCAGTTATCGCTGATGAGGTTCATGAAGACGCAAAACGAACAATAGCCGCTCGGGCTTGGTTAGAAAACTTTCAAAAAGTATTTTCTTTCATACTGCTTCGCTGGCCATTTGTGTCCTCAACGACCCCTGTGTTACTGGGGGGCATTGCCTCTGTGCTGCGTGTTCCACTTTGGATCAACCTATCCCCAACGACCTCCGTGTTACTGGGGGGAATTGCCTCTGTGCTGCGTGTTCCATTTTGGTTCAAATTTCCGCAGATAGAAAGCTTTTTCTAATTGTCATTGACACGAAATTTTGGCATAATACAGGACCAAAACCGATCGAACGCAGTTAAATAATATTGGAAGGATATGATCTGCCTGTTTGCCTTTGACCTCCCCCAATAAATCTCCATTCTACAAAACTGGTTTTCTTCGACGATGCGACCTCTGACGGGCACAACTCTTCCAGGATATTCTTGCCTTCAACACAGTTCATCTGCCGCATGCAGGGAAGGAGATCTCGCTACTGAAGAGAACGCAGGAACAAAAAAGCGCAAGGTAAAGGCATTGGTCTCTTCTTTATAATGCTTCGTGATTTTTACTAACTAAGACACGTATTGAGAATCTAGTTCTTCCTTCCGCAAGGCTTGAATCGACTCTTCACGATTTACATGCGTCAAGTACGAGAGTAGTGACGGTTTTTGAGTTGACCACCAGTATGCTGTCATTTGTATTAGTAAACAAACAGAAGCTCGTGGCAAACGTCAGAAGACGGAAGGTATCCTCAACCGCACGTTACTAGTCAAGATGTATCCCAACCTCCTTCAGAAGCGATGGATGGGCTTGGCGAGATTTACTTCCAATATGTGGTGGGATAGCAAAAGGCGTCGCATCATTATGAGACAAGATGGTATCACGGAAAAAGGATGGTTAAAACATATGACGTTTCAACAAAAATGTCTTCTTTTTAATGATATTTCGGCTATCTGCGGTGAAAGAAAAGTTTTCAGAGCCATTGTCCATCTTGGCATGCTCTCAAGAGGTTTGCTTAGGCTCAAACATCACAGATGAAGCGATTGATCAAGAATTGGTTACGCGAAAGAAAGTTATTAAACGTAATACACAGCGACAACAAGGTGCATCAACACATTATCTTTCTTTTCAATCTGAGTTTTGCCAAGTTACCTTGGAATCGCTTCTATGTATCTTACCTTCACACTCTAACAAAATATGCATATGTACATCGATACAAGGTAAAGATAATAAATTTTTACGTTTTTGTTTTTTTTAATCATTATTTATGTCGTTTTTATGCCATATTTTGCTCTTTATTTTTAGGAAAAACATGTACTATGGCCTCTCCACTTCGAAAAAAAAACGTAAAAATACAAGTGCCCCAATCCACACAAGATCACATGTGATGGCAAGCTCACTTACTATCGCAAAACTAATGAATGGAAGTTTGTCTGGGTATACAAGCCAAAAACAGCTCCCCGAAACCCAAGCGGATAGTTCTGTTTATGCAGTCTCCATAGATCCTGGCATTTGCACTCCATTTACATGGTATTCCCCAACAAAAGAAGGCAAATTATGCTCTTGTGACATCAGTCATATTTTTCACCTCTACAAATTTATAGATGACCTTTGCTCAAAGGAAGATAAATTAAATACCTCCTTAAAACCTAAGAAAGTTAAAGCCAGAAAATTAGAAAAGGCGATTGGGTGCGTGCATTAAAAGATCTTAGACTTGCAGACAGAAATACGCAGAAAGGCTGTCGCATTCTTCACTCACGAATTGGATGCTACTTTCATTCTTCCCTTTGAGGTATCGGACATGATGAATCGAAAATCGCATGAAAAACAGTTAGAAAGGTGCTATGCTGGGCGCACTATCGATTTCGTCAACATCTGATCACCAAGAAGAATTAGGAGTGTGGAAATATCCAAGAATCGGTGTATACTTGCCAAAATTATAAGCTTGTTATGGATAGAGAGAAATTGGTGCATTGCTTGACCATATAGGAAACAATAAGCATTACATAGCAATGCTTAGTATTGCCTATTATTCATGTGTTACAATCCATCCGGAACTTGCTTAAAACACAAATTTTCCAAATAAAATTTGTATGGTATATTTTATAGTTTGAATTGGTTTAAATTTTTTTTTAATTGAAAATTACATTACAGAAAAGAAAAACACATCGAATTTTATTATTAAAATGTTCTATTTGATTTTAATTTGATTATGTAGAAGTTTAAATAACAAATTAAATTAATATTTAAAATAAAATAGGAATGACAAATAATATAAGATAAAACAATCTAAGCTTTACAAATTATTAAAACGATATATCAAACTTTTAAGTGCAGTAAAAAAATTATAGAGATTCCACTGTCTATCTCGACGGTAAATGTTAATTCCCATTTTTGTTTTTTTCGTCAAATATAGAACAAAATATTTGACCCTAAAATAGTCTCAAATTCTGATTTTTATTAATGAATGAAGCCCAACCACTATTTAATACTATAAAATAAGGTATATGTTCTAAATTAAATGTGGCTTATACGTAACCAACCACACCAGCCAATCAAGTCTACACTACATTGAATCTATAAAAGAACAACCAAACCAGTCATTTATGCAGCATCAAACTTGATATTTGAAACTTGAAACTTCCAAAAAACCATTATTTTATTAAATATACTGTTGACATTATATGTTACATTATGATTAATTATTTTTTTTATTTAAATTACTAATAATTTTTTCAAAAATACCAATATTTTTTTTAATAACAAATAAAATACTTATCAATTTTATAATCAAAATAACCAAAAAATTAAATTCAATAATAAATCTAATTAATATAATTAATTTAGCCAACTTAAATTTCAAAAAAGCCAAATAATTCTTTTTCTTTTCTATTTTTATGACCATAATCAAAATGTTATAACAACATTTTTTTAAATATTTGTAATAAAAAGTTGTCTTTTGTAGTTTTTAAAGTATTTTTTTTATTTTTAATTGGTAGTTTTTATTAGTTAAAGTTTTTTTTAAAAAACACACTTAAATTAATTGTTTTTACATTTTTTAAAAAATCTAAAATTTTTAATAACAAATTAGTTAACAAATTGGTTTTTTTTGTTTTTATTACTAATATTATTATCATCTTTTTACAAATGGCCAAAAAGATCAAAAAATTAAAAAAACAGCAATAATTGCTTGTATTTGCTATTGTTATATTAAATTTTTTGTAATTTCAAATAAAATCTTAAATAAGATCTTTTTAACAGTATTTAGTTTTTTTTTTAATATAAACAATAATAATATTAACATGTTTTTTAAAATAAATTAAGATTAATTACTGGCTGTATTGTTAAATATAATGTCTTTTGGTAAATTATTATCAGTTCTAAAAGCAAAATAACTTATTAAATTACTTGATTTTAAAGATTAAATTAATTAAATAAAAATTAATTTAATTTCTACTTTTTTGTTTTTTAATATTGTCTTTGATAATACCTAAAAAAAAAATTTTATTTATTAAAAATTCTTTAAATAAGTGATTTTTATTTTAATATTTGGTGCTATTTTTAAGATTTAATTAGTTTTAATTAATTTTTTGTTTTATTTATTGTCTGGTTTTGTTAAGATCAAATTAGTTTTTAAAGACAATATTAAGTTATTTCATATAAATTTTGCTTCTAAAGCTTTTTTGGTTACTATTATTAAAATTTTTATTAGTGGTTTTCTTTTTTTAATTACACTTAAAATTGTAAAATTTTTTATAATAGCTTCTGGTTTTTTTTCATTTTTGTTGTATTTTATAATATTTTTTTTAATATATTTCTTAATAATATTAAAAATGTTTTTGGTGTTTTTGGTATTATCACTTTAATAAAATTAAAGTTTGTTAACTTGTGACAATATATCATTGTAACTTTTAAAACTTTTTTTTTATAATTATTGTTCTTAATAATTGGTTTGTACTAATTAAAAAAAATAGTATTCAAATTTTTTTTCTCTTCAATTAAAAAAAAATTATTATTTTAAGGAATTTTTTTTGGTTTTATTGTTTTTAAAATCAGTAATATAATTTTTTAAATTGGTGGTTATACTTGTTATATTCTTTGTTTTTCTAATTTTTATTATTATTAATACTTTGTTGTTGTTATTTTCAAGTCTTATAAAATATTAAAGCTTGTTATAGTTAAGACTAGTACTCTACACAAATGTTATATTTAATAGAAAACTTCTAAGTACTGCTATTATTATAAATATTAAAATTTAAACTATTTATCTATTAATTATAAAGTGTTTTTACTTTTGTCTTTTAAGTTGTTTTTTAAGTTTATTATTAGTTTTTAGTTTTTTATGTTATCTTTTGTTAATAATAAAATCTATGCTATAATTTTTATTCTTTTGGTTTTTTTTTCTGCTGTTTTTTTGGTTGTTTTAACTGTTGATTTAGCTATTATGTTTAAAATAAACTTTTTGAAATTTTAAGTCTTAAGTTTGGCTGTTTTGATAAAGTCTATTGTTAAATCTATTGGTTTTTTGGTTATTTTAATTATTTTTTTTATATTTGAAAATATGCATAAAAATTACAAAGTTGAAAAAAATTTGTTTATTATGTTTAATGCTCTTAAAAACTTTGTTTTTTCTTTAGCTAATATATCTAAGAACTTTGCTAATCTTAAAACTAAGATTAAATTTAATAATATAGATAATAATAATTTAAGTATTGTTAAAACACATTTTTTAAGCAAAAAAACATATGATTATATAATTGCTTTATAACAAATATGTAATTCTAAAGTTAAAAATAATATTAAAAAACTAGATTGTTTTTTGGTGATTTTATTTTTAATTCTAAAAATTTAAATAATATTATTAAGAAACTTAATAAACAGAATTTATTTCTAGCTTTTTTTAATTCAGTTTAGTTAGTGTTTTAACTAATTCAAATAATTGGTTACATATAAAAAACACATAATTTATGTTTAATTTAGATTATTTGATTTAATATATAATATTAGATAATGTTTAAATATACTTTGTTAAAACATAATAAAAAAAATTTCAATTTAAAGTTAAATATAAAATCAAAAACAACAAAAAAAAAACTAAAAAAAAACAATAATTTTTGTGTATAATTTTATATTAAAAAACTAATTTCAAAAATTTTAGGATTTATTACAAATTTAAATATTAGTTTTAATAAATAAAATAAAAATATTTTATATTTTAAAAATCAAATAATTCAAAATTTAATACTTAAAACAATTTTAACAACCAAATATTTTTTATTAAATAAAATTTTTTTAATGTACTAGTTTTAATAATAATAATATTTAAATTTTTTTAAAAATTAAAAATAATAATAATATATTTTAACTATTAAATAAAATAAATAAAATAAAAAATAAAATAAGTTTAATTATATACTCAAAAAACCAATTTACTAATTTTAAAAAATATTGATTAATTTAGTTTTAAAATTGTTTTTTAAAATAATAAATTTTTTTGATTTTAAAAATTGTTTTTTTATTAAAACTAATTAATAAATTAAAGTAGTATTTAGAAATATACAAAAATTAAATAAATAATATTATAATAAGAATTCATTTAAAAAAACTATTTATAATAATTTACAAAAAATAAAATATTTCCAATAAAACAACAATTAAGATAATAGAATTAGAATATATAAAAATAAATTGTTTTTTATTTACTTTAATATTATAAAATTATTATACAATTGTATTTTAATATGAATTAACAAAAATTATAAAAT
The DNA here is from genome assembly GCA_016748015.1 of Geosiphon pyriformis. Classification (NCBI taxonomy): domain Eukaryota; kingdom Fungi; phylum Glomeromycota; class Glomeromycetes; order Archaeosporales; family Geosiphonaceae; genus Geosiphon; species Geosiphon pyriformis. The sequence continues at coordinate 767,343 of JAAOMT010000128.1, read as the reverse complement.
TGAATTAAAAATAAATATTTTTTTAATTAAAATTTTCAACTGTTAAAATAGGAATTTCAGACATTTATTAATCGTTTTTAGGCAATTTTTCAATATAACATTCCAAAATACTAGTTTGTACAAAGACAACATTTATTTTGAATTAATAAGAAAATAATCAAGTATAGAAAAGCTTAGAAGCAATCGATATTCACAACCACGAAGTTATTGATCCAAAGTACCTAAATCAAACTGGTGTAACTAAAAGCTCAAATATTTTGAATATTACAAACTAAAATTCAGAACAAAAGACATCCAAGTCTGAATCCCAAGAAAATTGCTGTAAAAACAGCTCATTGGATGTCTGTTAGCAAGACTTAAAAGGAAAGACTATAAGTCACTGGATTTCCTTTGTTTAATCTGATATTTCATTTCTTTCCTCTGCCACGTGCTCCTCCGCCTCTGCTTCCTCGACCACCTCGTGCTCCTCTTGTTGACCCAGCCCCAGCACTTTTCTTAGTCGAAATTTTGGCCTTCGAAGCGACATTTTTCTGTTTGATATTAGCATCATGGGCCAAATCATCTTCATCGGCACTGCCGCTTTCCTCTTCCTCTTCAATAACATCATCAATCTCAATTGCCTCCTCGACATCTGGCACCTCAGCAGAGGCTGAAGATACTTTAGTTACTTTAGCCATTGTACTTAACCGGGTGAAGGGTAGGGGATGAGTGGTTGCATTGTATCTAGAGATATTTAGAACACGATTAAAAAAGTAATCAGGTAGCAAAGTCACAATCAGTCAAAGATTTACTTTCTGGTCAAAGCTCCCTTGGTAGATGTTGATATTTTCTTGAGAAGCGTTTCCCCGTCATTACGAACTAGTTCAAATTCAATCATTACATCCCAATCATCTTTTGTAAGATAATATTCATCCATAAGTTCAACAACTTGAGGCACCCCATCCTGAAAAATTAGATAATTGATTTAAATTTTTATACGGCAACTTTAGGGAATGTATCAGAAATTTTACGTACAGTTCCATCTTGAATGAGGGGATTAGTGAGCGCTGATAATAAAGCCGGAAGGTAACTCTGACGCACTTCATTTTTGTCACCAGAAATCTTAAGGCGCATGCGACTTTGGATCTCTTGCAATCTCCTTTGATATTTACCCATTTTCGAGTTTTGACCAAGCCAACTACAAGTCAACAAAAACAGCTTAGACATTTGTGAGAATTCAAAGGACTAATCCGGACCAACATTTTATTTAATAAAGCCTACCTTGGGAATGAGATTGGTCCACCATATGAAGATTGTCCACTCATAGAGCCATGAATGAAAGAAGATGGTCGTACACAAGAAATGAGACCGTGGAGTGGCATCAAGCTCCAATTCATTTGAGAGCTTAAAAAATAGGGTCGAATTAGGGTTCAAGTCAAAGCCCGATGTTATTTTACACAATTAAAAAAGCTATGCTAAATGAATTTGCATACCCATGTATCTTTCTATCAATAATATCACCATCGCAGATAGCATCCGCAGCTTTTTTTCTCATTTCTAAAGAGATTTCGATAAAATCGTTGCCAGGTTGAGAAACGGCACGTTGGGGTTTAGGTTTTATATAGTTTTCCTATACAAATCAAAGCAAGATTTTTTGAGTGTACTAGCGGAGTTTGCAAATATACGTAAAACAGAGAACTTACTTGAACCATCAAAGGAATAAGACTCGGATCTTGAAAATACAATTCGAGCTTATCATCTAACGTAACGTTGTTGCGCTCAACCCAGGAGGAAGCATTGAAAAGCTTGGATAAAACATCCCAAGGACTCAAAATGTCCGATTTTTCGGAGGCTTTGGATCTGAGAAAATGAATGAAAAAAATATCAAGATGAGATTGTTTGATATTAACTTACGAGAATTTCGAGAAATGATAAAACGTACAAAGCTTTTCCCTGATCGTAATCCATACTATTTTCGGTAAGTTTATAGGTCGACAGCATATTGAGAACTTGGCGTATGTCTGTATGAGTCCCTTTAATAAGTTCATCGACCACGTTAGATCCAATTTTGAGATTTTCCCTAAATAGCCAATATGGGAACCATAAGGCTTAAGCGGCATCGAGTTATACACAAAATTTACATCTTAAAGTGACTTACTTATGAGCGATAGTCATAATTCGACTGCGGATTTGCTCAACCCGAGGCCTAATTAAACTTAAGAATGAAATCTATAATGATAAAAACAAGTCTAATTTTCTGGTGTTACCTTTGAAATCTTATGTCTCCACATGTTTGCCCCAAAGTACGCATTTTCGGTGAGGAGCGGTCATTGCAAATGCAAATTATAGGTACCTAGAGGATAAAATCAATATTGAACTTTACGAATAAAATTTCTCTTTTAAAATTTGAATCTCTGAATGTTGGTACCTGTGTTTTCTTAATCAACTGAATTAATTCTGCCACTCCACCACGGTCCCCAGATGACATCCCATCTACCTCATCCATAATTATAAGTGTTCGGCCATGAAGAGGTATCTCCTTCATAAATTTTTAAAATATATCACTTTCTTTTTAAGAGAAATCTATTTGGTTAAAGTTTTACTTTATCCAACCTCAGTAGTGCCTTTGTCCTTATCATTTTCGTCATTTTGTATACTGTTCCCATGATAAAAACTTGTGATTGAAGTGTTTTGGGTTGCAATTTTAACAAGTTGCTGAAAATCCCAGATACAAGAGTGAAGATTAGATTGATATAGTGACAATATAAAAATACAAAAATATGGTTTTTCACATTGAAATATACAAACGTCTAAAGATTTTTTGGATCGGGTGTCACTTGCATTAAATTCATTGATTGTATAGCCTTCTAATTTGCCAACCAGATGAGCTGCAGTTGTCTGTTGATAAAAAGGATAAGGAATATCTATTCTATAATCCTAAAAACAGTGCTTGAGATTTTTAACATAGTGAATTACCTTCCCTATTCCAGGAGGTCCAGATATCAACACAGCTCGAGGGTGTCCTTTCTGAGGATTTCCCCTATAAATTTCAGGAAATAGTGACAATTTTGCTTTTGAATTTAAAAGGATACACCGGTCCACCTACCATTCACGTAACCAAGTTTGCAGCTTTTCGACAAGAGCCTTGTTACCGCACAAGTCTTTTAGCGAGTTAGGCTTATGCTTTTCTACCCATAATTGCTTGTTGGATCTGCACACAGAGATTAATCATAGAAATAAATTGAAGGTGAAATCTACACAAGATTTTAATTATCATTGTCATGAAAGACTCACGCCGTATGAGGAGGCGATTGAACCGAAGAAAGCCGAGCAGAGTGAGACTGAGTGGGTAAAACCTTTTCAGGTTTATCAAGGGAAGCTTCGTCAGATTTCTTTTTGCCTTTTTTGGAAGGCGTAACTTCAGCTTCTTTTCCAACAGATGTTTTTATGAGTTCAAAAAGCTCATCCTCGTTCAAGGTTTTAATCTTAAGCTCTTGGGCCTTCTCGATTTTTTTTGGGCCAGGATCATCTCCCACCACAACGTAAGTTGTGCGGGAGCTTATAGCGCCGGTCACACGACTAGAAGGCCAAATAAAAGTATAGCAAATTAGTCCCCAATATGTTGAGTCTTGGAAAACTATGAACCTACCCGCCATAACGCTTCACCAGATCTTGAGCTTCTTCCCGACTTATGGACGTCAATTCTCCGGTGAAAACAAATGCTTTACCCTGGCGAAGGCGTATGAATGATAAAATTAGTTTTAACATATTGGAGCTACGTATTGAAAGGTACAGGCAAATAAATATTAGGCCAATACGTACTGCCAAGCACATATCTTCACCTAGAGGGATTTCTTTTGACCCAGGAGCAGAGGGCCCAGTTTTCGACTTTCGAAAATATTGTTGACTAATGGAAAAAGAGATAAAATAAAGCGAATATTCGGGCCAATATCATATAAATTGGTTTACCTAGGTTTAGATGCTGCTTTGGCAGGTTTTGGCTCAGATTCGTTGTCATTATTTTTTTGAGCGTTTGGAGTTTTAGGCCTTGAAGCTTTAGCAACAGTTTTGATTTTTTGATCACTGATTTCATCAGCGATAAATTCATCGTTCGTGAGCTCATTTTTCGCCTGTTTTTTTTTAGAAGTGCCAACTGGCGGAAAAGATTCGTCGCTCTTTCTTTTTATAGGGCGTTTCAAGGGCTCAGATGATTTTTTGACGGCGGGAGTTTTAGGAATTTTAACAGTTTTGCTAGTAGTTGAATTTGGTGTGGTTCCTCCTCTAGTTTGCTCCTCAGTAGCCACCTCACCCTCAATTTCATCAATTTCAAAATTTATTTTAGAATCTTGCCTATTTTCATCGAACGAGTTTACAGTGGTTGAATCCTAAATTATAACACATGGTACTATAAATTTTCAAATTTTCAAATTTAAAGAAGCCCATGAATTAGGTAAGAGCATACCGGCACGGGTGATTTAGGAGGATCACTTTTTGGTACGTTACGAGATGGTTTGTTAGGTTTACTTTCAACTTGGAGTTTTTTGGGCCTAAGAAAAGTTATATTTTGGTGAGAGATATATATAAAATTTGGAAAAACGAAAATTCGATGTACGAGATCTTTATGATGTTGAGCAAAATTCTACAGAGAAAATTAAGGTACCTCTTATTTGATGTAACCTGTTTATTGTCGCTTTCTTGTTCTTGAGCTTTTGGGGAAGGCTGACGAGTTGGTTGTCGGGTAGATAAACGCGATGAGGATATGGATTTTTTGTCATTGGGATTTTTTGGAGAAACTTTGATATTGCTAAAGAGAGCCGGTTGTTAGTGACAGTCAAAAAAAAGGTTATTTTGATAAATAATGGTTTGCCTCTTTTCAAAAACTTCATCTTCCGACTCTTCTGAAAAAGGAGTTGTGTTAATGTACACATAAAAACTGTAATGGGAACAAGTCAACTTAAAATTAGGGGAGTTTACCTCTGATCCTTCGTTTCTTCTGTGGTGCCTTCTTTGTCAATAGCTTCGTTTCACTGAGCTAAAGCGTTGGGAAGTTATAAAAGAGTAACTAGACGCGCCTTAATTCTTTGGCTAAGCAGTATACAAGTACCTTTGTAGGGGAAGGTTGAGGGTTAATTGTTGAGATTTCACCAGGGCTTTCAGGCTTTTTTTGAAAATAGTTTCGGATATCCATAGTGATATTAGATTTTGTTTTAGCTAAAACGAAAGGCTATTATCAAAATTGGGTTCGCTAGAGAATGTAAAGAGGCAAAAACGCGATGGAATTTCCAATGTCATAAAGTGACAAAGGCTCTTATACTGGGTCACATTATTGTGGCGATCAACGATTTTGACCCCTGTAATATTATTACTCCTATTACGAATTAATCATTCGAGTTCTTTAATTGTTGCTTGTTTAAAGGTTTTTGTTCAAGTATTTTCTGCTGCAAGCGATTTCTTTAATTTATAAATGTGTTTAATACAAGTAGTTTAAACCAATTTTAATCAAAAACATTTTTGTAAATAAATTTTTTATTCAAATTAAAAATATTATTAATTTTAGAATTTCACTTATTTTGATAATATTTTTTTAATTAGTAATTTAAAACAAAAATTGTTAAGCTAATTATAAAATATTGTATTACTACATTTTTTTTATTAGCTATATAGCAATATTTTTTTTAATTATAGAAAATTATCGGATTTTAAATATATTGAATATACTATTTCTTTTTTTATTAATTCTTTTTCTTATTAATTTCTTATTTTCAAGTATTTAAACATTATTTGTGATAAAAAATTACTTATTAGTATTTACATAGTTTAAAAATAAAAATCTTGATTTTGTAATTTATTAAATAAAAACACAATAGTAAATTAGTTTTAACTTAAATTTTAATGAATAAAAATAATTAATTACATATAAAAAATACTTAATTTATGAATAATTTTTACCAAAGTATAATCTTATTAAGTTCTATATCATTTATTCTTAAAAATTAAACTATAAATTTAATTTAAATATTTTTTATATATAATTAATTATTTAGATCTAAATTAATATATTTTTCAAATTAAAAACATTTAATATTTTAATTTTACTAAAATATTTAGCAAATACTTGTTTATTTTTAACATATTTATACAATTATTATCTAATATGTTTTATATATTATGTATTTTTTATAACTAATAATAATTAATTATAATTTTTAAAACTATAAATATAATAATAATTAAATTAACAATATACTTAATTCAAGTTTTTAAAAAAACAAAATAACTTTTAATATTTATATTAAAGGTTACTTTAATAATTACCAAAAAAACAATTAAATTTACCAAAATATCAAATTTTACAATTATAAATTTAACTAAATTTAAAAAATTCAAATTAGAATTATATATTTTATTAATAAAACTATTAAATTAAACATTATTAAAAAAAACAACAGTTTTAATATAAATTATAAATTTAGTAAAATAATTTTAAAAACAGTAAAAAACTTAAAAAATTGCTTTAAATAACCAAAAAAAAACAGGTTTATAATTAAAAAATCAGATAATTCAAGTGTTAATATTTATAATAATATTAATATTTAAAATTTTTTTACTAGATACATCTTTTATATAAAATATTATTATTATTATGCTTTAATAAAATATAACTAAATTACTAATTATTATATAAAATTCTAAATTAAAATTAATTATAATTTATATGTTTTTTATATAAAATTAACTATTTAAATTATTTAAAACTAAATTAAACTAAATTAGAAAAACCAAAAATAAATTCAACTTATTAATTTTATTAATATAATTATTTGAATTTTAATTATTGAAATAAATTTACTTAAAAATAATTTAATTTTTTTTATGTTACTCTTAATATTAAAAGTATTTATTTGTTATAATAATATTAAATATTTAAATATTAACTGTTTAAAAAAAATATCTTAATAGTACTTATTTTATTATTTTTTTAAACAAATTAACCAAAATTACAACAAAACCCAAAGTAATATTAGTTATTATAATTAGATTAACTTTTATTTTAAACTTTTTTTAATAATTTACAGTTAAAAAAAAGTAACTTAAGTAATCAAAAAACCAATTAATTTAACAACAAACTTAATTAATACAGCTAAATTAAAGATTTAAAATTTTAAAAAATTTAATTTTGAATCAATTATGGAATTAATAACAATAACAGAATTAATTAAAACACAATAATAAAAAAACCAAAAAAATAAAAGTTTTAATATAAAACTTTTTTTGTTAATATATAATTATACTGGCTTTTTATTATTTTGACTATAAATTATGTGGTTTTTTTTATAAAGCCAACTTATTTAATAATCTAAATTACAAAATGTGGCTAATAATTTTAATATAAAACTTAATATTATTATAAATTAAAGTAATAAATTAACAAATAACAAAGAAAAACAATATTGTAAAATAATAATAAAAATCAAAAAAAATTTAACTTTAAGAAGCAAATTAAATAAGTATAAATTTAATATGTAAGATTAGTTTTATAAAATATTTTAATTGCTATTCTTTTTAAAAAATAAACTAAAGAATTTGAAAGTAAAGAAATAATTCATATTGTTAATAAATGATAATATATTAGTATAATTTTATATCTTATGTTAATACTTTTAGAATTCAATATTAAGTATTAAATTTATTTTTTTAGTCATATTTTATTTAATAATCTTTAAATACTACAATTATATAAATCAAAAAAAGATAAATAATTGTTAATAAGTAATTTTTTATTTCAGAATATTAAGATACTTAAAGATAAAAAAAAAAAAATAAGTAATAAAAAAAAAATTAAAATAATAATTGTTATTTTATTTTTTTTTAATTATAATTATGTTTTTTTATAATTAAGAGACTTATTATTTATATAGTTATTAAAAATGTTTAATAATCAAGTTAGCAATTATATTAATAATTAAATCAATGATTAAGTCAATAATTAAGTTATTAATTAAGTCAATAATTATTATTTAAAAATAAAATAGTTAATTATATAATATTATTGGTTACTATATATAATAATTAATAAAAACTATGAATTTTAATTATCTTTAAAGAAATTAAATTTTAGTAAAATCAAGTTATTTATGAAATAATCTATTTAAAAAGTTTTATTTAACTTAAAGCTAACTAATTTGATAAAGTTTTTTATAAATAAAGTATATATTATCTAAGATAAAATAAGTTTTAAATTTAAGAAACTAAATCTTTGTATAAAAATTTTGGTTCTTTTAGCAATAATTAAAACTTTTGAAATATCTAATTATATAATATTCAAAATTTTTACTTGTATTTTTGAGTTTATTTTTTTTCATAAACTTTATATTTTCTATAATTTTACTAAAACAACAGCATAAAAAATACTCTTTGTTTCCTTAATTTTATGACCACAATTAGAGCAAAGAGTAAAAAAGCTGCACTTGATATCTGTTCTAAGATATCTAATAAAATTTCAACCAGAAAAGCTCTCTCTGTTGTAGAAGCAACTAGGCAAAACATTTTAGAAGCCTTTCCTTTACCCAGTAATCATGAAAAGCTGTTTTTGGTAGCCACTGGAACAACTTTCTTATCTTTGGCTGGTTTCTCACCAGTCAAAGTTCCCTCAAAGAGACATACTTGAGTTAGTTCCAGTGTTGCCTCTATCCTTACTAAAAGCCCAAAAGTATTTAATAATAGACCAGTTAACAAATTGGTGTTCCCCTCTATAGCTTCAACATCTGGTGCTTCTAGTATCTCTTCTTTAAAGAAAATGATCAAAAAAACCAAAAGTTCAAAAAAATGGGACAGTTACCTGCCTCTACTATTGTTATACTGAACCCCTTTGTGGTTCCAAATGAGATCTTAGATGAAATCTCCATAGCATCATCTGGCATATTATCCAAGATAGGCCAAGATTAACTACTGGCTGTGTTGCCAAATGTGGTGTCTTTTGGCAGATCATCACCAGTTTTAGAAGCAAAACAATCTTCTTCTGTTGGATTATTTGTTTTTGTAAACTGGGCTGATCAGATAGAAACTGAATCATTTTTTCCTCTAGTTTCTGGTGCTACTTCTGGTAGTGCTTGGGAAACTATTGCTAGTTATTAAAGGTTTGCTGGGTGGGTGGTCTCTACTCTGGTGCCTGGTGTTACTTTTAAAATCAAATTAACTTATATTAAGGCTGTTTTTCAATCTATACATGGTTTTTTGAGTGCTAAGTCTGTTTTAAAAGACAATATGAAGCTTTTTTGTATGGAATTTGCTTTTCAAACCTCTTTAGATACTGCATTTTTAGTTGAGCTTACAAGCTCTGTTTATCTTGCCACTTTTAAAATTGCCAAGTTTTTGGTGGTTTCTGAGTTTGAATCCCCTTCTACTACTGTTGTACTGCATAATGTGCCTTTGAGTGTGTCTGCTGCTGACATTAAGACAGCTTTTAATGTTTTTGGTATGGTTACTTGTGTTGTGCTGAAGCCTGCTGGCATTTGGCAATATGTGATAATTCATTTTGAGAAGTTAGATTCTGTCATGTCTGCTTTGAATCATTAGTCAGTATTGATGGACAAGGATTGTGTTAGAATCCTTCCTTTGGTGAATCAAAATGAGACTATTTTGTCTTGTAATAGGTTTAAGACCAAGTTGGTCAACCTTTCTTTTGGCTGTACTGCTTTTGAAATTAGTAATATGATTTCTCAGGTTGGTGGCTGGTCTTGTTTCATTTCTTGGTCTCCTGATTCTGGTCATTGTTTCCACTTTGCTCTAGTTACATTTGGCTCTCAAGCTGATTTGAATCTTGTTGTTGCCAATACTGGTACACTTAGAAAGTGCTGTATCTGGTGGGAGACTTCTAATTGTTGGTATTGTTTTCAGTGTCAAGAAACAGGTCACTTGGCTGTAAACTGTAAAGTTGCTTTATCTCTCTTTTCTAAGGCTCTCAAGGTATTCAAACCACATTTTGTTGGTTCTTTGTCTTATGCTAAGGCATCTGCTCCCCCTGTTATGTCTGAATTTCCTCCTTTGGTGGCTTCCACCCCTCCTGTGGCTATTGTTGATCCTGCTGTTGGGTTCAGATTAAACTCTTTGGAAAAGCAAATTTCAAATTTGGCTGCTTTGGTAAAATTTATTATTGAGCCTGTTGGCTCTTTGGTTGTCTTAGTATCTTGTCTCCTTGATAATAATGCTGTTAAGACTATTCAGTCAAAGAAAGATCTTTTTTCTATGAAATATGCTTCTAACAATTTTGCCAATCTTTTGGTTGGTGTGTCTAAGGACATTGCTTGTCTTAAATCTGAAGTTGACTTTGGTGGCATGAATTATTATGATATGCAGATTACCAAACCTTCTCTCTTAAGTGAAAATATTGTTGAGTGTATTATAGCTTTGTGGCAAATGTCAGGTGCTGAGATTAGGAGTAGTGTTGAATTTACTAGATTATTTCTTAATGAGTTTATTTTTGATTCTAGGAATCTAAATAGTGTTATTAAAAAATTCATGAGTTGAGATTATTCCCACTTCTTATTGTTTCAGTGTAATGTGTCCTTAATTGGTTCAAGTAACTAGTTACATGTAAAAAATGCATGATTAATATTTAGTTTAGATCATTTTTTTGGTATATAGTACTAGATTGTTTTTGGGCTGCACTCATTAAGCAAATAAAATAAAAAAAAAACAACTATAAAATTTTAATTATTTTTTATATAAAAAATTTTTATTTATAAACAGAATTTTTTTAATTGTTTTTTTAATTGTAATAAAGAGTAAAAGTATTGCTGCTGTTATGCTTTTAAATAGATAATTATCTATTTTATTACCAATTTTTTTTTAATAGTAGTTTTTTTAAATTAATAATAGTATAAGTCTTATTATTATCAGTTATAATAATTTGTTTTCTAATAATCAAAGTGTCATTTGGATAAATTTTGGTTTAATATTTAGAAAAAATATAAAAAGCATTTTGAATATTTTGATTTAAGAAATAATTATTCATTTTAATTAAAAATATCTTTGTTTTAGGAATAGTATATTTATTTATATTTAATTTTTGTTAATTATTTAGGTTAATATTATTACAACAGATAACCAATTAGATTATTTGTAATATTTCTTGAATTTTGTATCATAAATAAAATGATTATTAAAAATTGTATTATATTGATTTTATAAGATATAAAAACTATTGTTTAAAACTTTGTTTACTAAAAAAAATTCTTTTTACTGATTAGAAAATTTATTTTTATAAACATTGTTTTTGTTTAAATAGTATTTTAAAATTAAGTTATCAACACTTAAAGAAAATATTTTATGGATTTTTTTTTAGTTTATTTGTAATTGTTTTATCTTTTTAAAGACAATTATTTGTGTTTCTATTAAGAAGTTAAGAATTATATTAAGTTTTTTTGCAAAATGTTCATATAATTTCTTATTATGATTTTTTTAAAAAATATTGTTTTAATATTAATTTCTATTGGTAAAATTGCTATTTGTTCATAAAACAGATAAAAAAATTTATAACTTATTATATCATAATTTATAGTTCTATAAGCAAACAAAGCTAAAAGTAGTATTTTGTCTTATAAGTTTGTTTTTTACTAGTTTTGGTTAAGATTTTATATAGAATTCTGTTGAAATATTTTACTAAATTATTGGTTTAAAGATAAAAAAAAAGAATTTATAATATATTTTCATCTTTTTATAAAGTTTTTTAATTAGTATATTAAGAAAAGTTCTTTTTTTATTAAACAAAAGTTTTTTGGAACAGTTATAATGACAAATAATATTTTTATAAATAAAATTGGCAATAAAAACTGCTGTTTGGTCTGGAATAACTTTTGTTTTTATTTACTTTATAAGATAGTTAGTAGCTGTAATAATATATCCGTTGTTATTAGAAATTATTGTTAAAGATTTCACAATATTTATGCCAATTTTGTCAAATAGTTGGCCAATAAAGATTGAATATAAGTTTTCTTTGTGATTGAAATTATTATTTTTTGGCAAATATTACAGATTTTTATGTACTTAGCAATGTCTTTTTTTAAGATAAACCAATAATAATAAGTTAAAATTTTCTGAATTGTTTTTGTTTTTCTAAAGTGCTCAGCTAATAGATTAATATATATTGTAAATTACAATTTTTTTTTATAAATCTGATAACTTTTTAAGAATTATTAAAATCTTTTTTGTTTCTTTTGTATAGTTGGTTTTGATAAATCAAATAGAAATTTGATTATTTAAATAAATGTTTTTTTTGCTATCAAGTGTACTTTGGTAAATATTGTTTTTTATTCAAAAATTCTATTAAGACAAAGTAGTTATTTAAGTCTATTATTATGTTTGGTTAAAATAAAGTTACTAATAATTAGGTTGTTTTAATTTAAGAAGATTGTACTATTACTTAGTAATAAGTTTGAAAAGAATATTAGCATTTTAATAATTTGTTTTTTTCTAATATTATATATTATAGTCAAATTCATTTAAGTAAAGTATTTAGCAAATTATTTATTTATGTTTTAGCTTTTTTTTATTGTACAGCCAAACCAAACTTTAATAATTTGTTATTATGAGAAATTTAATACCAAAAAAATATTTATCTTAGTAATTAGTAATTTAAACTATTGCTAAGTATTTCTGTTTAATAACTAAGTGAATTTTGTTTTATTAAAAAAAGTAATTGATTGATATAAACTATAATATACTTTTTGTTATTTTATTTTTCTGGAAAAAAACAGCACTAAGTTTAAAGTCAGATATATTAATGTAAAAAATAAAAGATTAATTTAAATTAAGTTGTATAAAAATAGTTCTATAACTAATTTTTCTTTTAAAATTTAAAAGGCTTTTTACTAATATGTATTTTAATAATAATTGATAGTTTTCTTGAATAGTTGATTGAAAAAAAGACAATTTTAAAGAAATCTTTACCAAATTTTTAATAATAAAAAGCCAACTTAAAAAAAGTATATAATTTATAGATATTTATTGATTGTTTAATATTTTAAACTTTTTTGATTTTGGCAAAATCAGAAAAAATTCTATTTTTTGTAATAAGATGACCAAAGAACTAAATAGATTAATGTTCAAAAAAAAATTTGATTAAATTGATTTTAAGATCAGTATTTTTAAGAAGATTAAAAACTTTTTACAAGTATTCAAGATATTTATTCCAGATTTTTGAATATACTATTATATTATTTAAATAAACTAAAACAAAACTTCTATTGACTGATTCAAATACTTTGTTTATTAAGCATTAAAAAATAAAAAAAACATTGATAAAACTAAAAAACATAATTATAAATTTATAGGTACTATTTAATAATAAAAGTGGTTTTTTTTCTACTTTTTGAATTCATTTTTATTTGCCAAAATTTAGCAGTCAAATTAATAATTAAAAAAAAGCAGCATCTTTAAATTGATTTAGTATTGTATTAATTTTGAAAAATAATTTTTTTTTTTAGTAATAATATTTAATTAATAGTAATTAATACAGAAGTATAAGATTCTATTTTTCTTAAATATTACTATAACTAAGAAAATTTATTTATTTTTGGTTTTTTATATGAATCCAAAATTTTTTATCTGGTTTATTTTTTTTTGATGAATTTATTATTGTGGTAATTAAATTAATAAGACTTTAAATAAATAGAATAAATTTCTCTGATAATAATAGTATGTTGTATTATATAAATTTATTTAAGAATATTACTTTCTTTTGATATTATTAAACTGTTTTTAATCAGCAAATTTTCAATATTAGTTTTTTTTTCTTCTAAAAAAATTTTTCTTTGTTCTACTACTAATAATTAAATTTCAAGCAGTTTATTTTCAAAAAATTTTTTTATTTCTTTTATTTTTTCTTTAAATATTAGGCTAATAAGTTCCCAATCTTTGTAATAAATTAGACAAAACATGTATTTATTATTAGAAAAATACAATAGTTTATTACACTAATACTATATACAAAAACTCTACTACTAGTAATTATATTATCAGATTTTTTATTAAAAATTCTTTTAAAGATATTATAATAAGACCAACAGATTAACTTGTTATTTACAATAATTTTTTCTTTGTTAGTTTTGATATTATTTAATAACTTGCTATTGCTAGTAAAAATAATATAAATAAGTTTAATAGTTTTTTCTTGTTCTTTTTTTTTCTTTTTTATTACTTTTTTTATTATCTAATTTATTTAATTGTTCTTTTTCTTGGTTTTGTTTAGATATTAAAAAAGTTGTTTAATGATAATACTTAATCATAATAAGCTTCTTATCATATCTAATAATTAGTTTATACAGTTTATAATTAAGTAAAACTTTTACTTTATTAGGCCATTTATTGTTAACAATTATAATATACTTTTTTGTTTTAGAAATTTTTATGTTAGTTTTAATGCTAATGTTATTAATATAAACAAGAACAGCTTTGGTTATACAAAAGCCTTTTTTTGTATATTGTTTATAAGTTGAATTGAAAATTTATTTATTTTTTTACCAATTGTTTTAAGAAAGTATTTAAGAATAATATTAACAAATAATTTATTGTTTAGAATCAGATTAATAAAATAACCAATCACTTAAACTTTGTAAATTAAAAAGATAATATTACTATTGTTAGTAAATTCAGTTTGTTAAAAACATTTATTAATTTTAAAAAAATTTTCTTTGAAATTAAAAATTTGTAAAGATTTTTTTTGAATTAAAAATAGATTATTAATTAATTAAAAATAATATATATTGGGATTTTTATAAAATTTTTAATAATAAAATAAGATCTAAATTTTTGTACAATTTTTAAAAGTTCTAATTTTAGAAAATTCTTAAAAACTTTAGCTTTTAGTGACTTATTATTATCAGTAGTAAAAGTTGAGACTTTGTTAAAATCTGAAATAAAATTAATCTTAACTTTTTTTTTTTGTAAATTTAGTAAAATTAATAGTTAATTTATTTTATTAATTAAATTAAAAGCATAAAAAAATTTTTTTTGGTTGACTTGTATTCTTATTTTTTAGAAATATGTCTACTAATTTAAAGACTAATAAATAATAATTTTAATTAAGAAATTTTCTCTAAAGAAATTAATATTAACATAATTAGATCTTTAATTAAAAGCACTATTATTGTTAGATTTGTTGTTTTGGTTATTATTGTTTCTAAAAACTAATAAAAGCAGAAAAAAATTGTTGCAATCTCTTAAAAAGTGTTCTATTATTATCTAATAGAAATTAACAAAAACCAAAAATAATAATACAAAAAACATTCACAGTCAAATAAAAGACCTAATAACTTAGCAATTATTTACTAATTAATTAGAATAGACACAATATTATTAAAGATTTTTGGTCTTTTTTTTTAAATATTGTTACTGTTATTTTGTTGCGAATTTACAATTATTAAAAGCTGTTAAATTTCTAATAACTGAATTTATTTTCAAATTATCTTTTATAATTTAAACTGTTAGACTTATAAATAAAATAACCAATTTTATATTAGTTACTTATATAGTTATTTTATGATAAAAATTAATTTTTTTTTAAGAAATGTTTATTTGGAAGCTTACTAAAATGTGTAGTTACTTTGTTAGAAAAGTTAACTCTTCTACAAAAATTTTATTTGTAAGCTACTCTAATAATTATACTAAATAAAAAAAAAATTTTGTTACGAAAATTATCTTCTGTTTAAGTTTGAAATTACTAATGATTTATTAAAATTAATAGTTAATAAATTTCAAAACATTAATCAGAATTTGGAGAATTTTAAGTAAATAAAATTATAAATTTTGTTGTTTTTTAATATAATTTTTATTGAAACAATTTGTATAAATACTAAAGAAAGATATTTTTAATAAAGTTAATTTTAGCTAAGATTATTATTCTTTGGTAAAATATATTTTCTTAAAGAGAAAAGCTTTTCTTTTATACAATTTGTTATTGTACTAGTTTTTAAACTTGTACTTTTTTCTTTACTATTATTTTGATAAACCAAAGATACATTTTAGTAAACTATAAATTGTTTCTATGAATTATAAATTATAAATTATTTTAGTAAACTATTGAATTATTTCACAAAATTCTATAACTTTTGGTGAATTTTTGACTGTTATAAAATTCGAAATATTGCATAATCTAATTATTTCATTTGTGTATTATATAAATTAAGTTATTAATTAAATAATAGTATTTAATAATATAATTACATAATAAGTAATAATTAAAACAATACTAATATGCTAATTGATAATAAAAATTATAAAAATAATTTCATGTTAATTTATTAACTAAATTCTACTAATAACAATAATTATATATAATTTAAAAAATATATATATAATAGTTTTTTAACTAAAAAAAAGAATAAACAAATAACAAGTTAATTAAATAAAATTAAATTATAATTCCAAAAAAAATTAGAAAGTGTGTTTTTTTAACTTTGTATTATAATATTTATTAATAATAAAATTAATAGAATTAGAAATCTTTCCTTTTTGTAATTCAAGTCTTAATAAAAAGCTCAAAAAAGAAAAAAAAAAGACTACCAAATTTTTATTGTCATTTTCTATTAATAAAAACAATAAAATACATAATATAATAACAGAATACAGATAAAACTCAAACTTAACAAAATTAAGAACATGTTAGAAAAATATTAATTATATACAATCACATAAAATTTACTTGTAATAATACTTTGGCCAAAATTAACAAACAATTTAAAAATTCGGAACAATTTTTTTATGTTTTGAAAAAATAATTTCTAATTAAGATTATTTTTGAATACTAATTTTATTAAATTTTACTTTTTCTTATTTAATTTTTTTTAAATTTATTAAAAATAAAGTACTACTTTATTATAAACAAAGAAATACAAATGTTTGATATTAATATAAGATAAAAAAAATATCTCTATAAAAGTTTTAAAAAAAAACACAAATAAAAATATAAAAATATTACAAAAATTCTTTTTAGAAGATTAGTATAACAGTAGTTATCAACAGTAACATAAATATTATACAACATATTAAATTAAATAAAAAGTATTTATTAAAGAAAATTATTTAATACTTGTTAAAAGTTAAGAAAAACTCATTAAGTTAATTTTTAAGTCCTAAAATAAGAAAATAATAATAATTTATTAAATGAGAATTTAACATAAATTAAAAATAATACTTATTAAGACTAATCTACTTATAATCATATTAAAAGTTGATAATTTTTTGTATTATTATTTAATCTAAGACTGTATAAGAAATTAATTATAGTACAATCTCTAAAGAAAACTTTTTTGTAATATTTAGTATCTACTTTAAAGTTTAATTTTAATCTATCCAAGCTATTTAAATTCTAGCAATAATTAATTACATAAATCAATAGATCAAAGTAATAAAACTAACAACAACTTCTAATTTTTTTAGCTAAAATTTATATTTTAAGAAAAATTGAGATTACTTAATAATTGTTTTTTAGCTAAATTAATTTTTAACTACTATGTGTATTATTAAATTCAATATCTATTTAAACAAAGCCCAAAATTTTAAGAACAAAAATAAAACCTATATTAAAAATCAATTCAACATATTATATTACTTAATACACAATTATTTTTAATAACTTTGATACAAATATACTAAAAAATTAAAAAATACATTTGGCAAAGTTTTTTATTTACATTTAACAAAAATAAAAGAAAAAACAATAACTAAAATAAACAACAAAAACCAAAAATCTCAATATAAATACTCTATTAAAAATATATAAATTAATAGCAAATACTAATTTTATTATATAAAAAACTTTAGATTATATTATCAAAAGTCTTATCTTATTATCTATTATCAGATAATTAAAACATAATATTAAGAATTGTATCTTTATTTATCATAAAAACAATTTTTTAAATTCTTAATTATGTTCATATTTTATTCAAAGAAAAACTCTTTAAAAAATTTATTTTAGAGAAATATTTTTTGTAATTCTTAAATCTACTACCTTTACAATCAAACTTTCAAGCCATTTGAGAATTTAAATCTAAATTTAAATCTGAATTTAAATTTAAACCTGAAAACAATATACCAAAAATAAATAAATTTTTAAGTAAATTAAAACCAGAACCTATAGTTTTTCTTATTCAAATATCTGTAAATTCTCAAAAAATAACTACTGTTACCTAAATAAAAAACCAATTCAAGTTATGAAAAAACATGATCAAAATATAATAACATAAAATAACACAAAATAACATGAAATAATACAGAATAATGTATAATAACTCAGAATAACATAATACAAAATACAAGAATATAATATAGCACAAAAAAACTAGTTAAACTTAGAATAACTAGTAATAATATAGAAAAATAAAGCAATAACAAAAATAGCAAGCAATAATTAGCAATAACAAAATAATCAAAAGCAGTTTTATAAAACTAAAAGAAATGTATAAAAAAGAGTAGTTATAGAAGATAAAAAGACAGACAAATAAACAAGAATTAACTTTTTTCTACCTATATTTACTATATATCTTTTGTTACATCTTATATCTTATATTACTAAAATAAAAAAATATTAAAAACCCAAAATTCATATCTATATGATTCTTATATTTGTATGTTTTAGTTGAATTAATCTTGTTCTTACTTTTATTTTTAGTCAGATGTTCTTAATATAAAACCATCTTGAATCATTATAACTTGAACCAATTACTTTTAATTATGGCAATTAATGATACTAATTTCTCCTCTTTTATTTTTTTTTTATTTTTTTTTATTTTCTCTTGTAGAACAGCAATATAAAAAAATTAATTGTTTAAAAATAGACTTTGTAATAGCCTGGTAAAAAAAAGAAGCTTCCTCTAAGATTGGATATTAATATTATTTTGTTAGCTTACCAAAAGGGCAAAAAAACACTGTAACTATGTTCAACTAGCTCAGAAAAAATAGCTTATATATACAAAGTTACAACACTGCAAAACCATTTTTTTGTGCCTTATAACTAAAAAACTCTATAAATAAATTTACATCAATTAAAAAAATCTTTAGAGACTGATAATACTGATACACTAAACAAGTCAACCAAAAGAAAACCTTTAAAAGCTTTCTAAAAACCCAAATTTTGAGCACCAAATATTATCATCATATATCTAATTTATCTATAATAATTACTAAAGCAAATATACAAAATAAAATGGCCAAAAAAAGTTAAAATTGGAAAACACTCTTAAAAATAATTAAAAAAGTTGCTAAATACAATTTTTTAAACTTTTTATAAGAATTTCAAGATTATTATTAGAAATTTTGTTCAATATAAGAAGAACAAAAACAATATTTTATACAGATTAATACTTATTTATATAAGAATTATTTAATTTTTTATTAATTACAATAATGTTTTGATTGTTAATTTTAGCTTAAACTATTAAAAAAGGCAATTTAACTTGGAAATTATTCAGATTCTAAAGCATAAAACAAAATTTTACAAACACTAAAAACACTAACAAACAATTTATATACTTTTAACAAAAACTAAATTTTAAATGTTTTTTTAATAACAATCAAAGAATTTTACTAGAATAAATACATTTAAACAATACTAGATTTGATTTTTAATACTCTAAAAATTAAATATTAATATTAAAATCTTTTATTTTTATTATGATTAATCTAAAAATAGCATTTAAAATACCAATTGAAATCATAGTACAAATAGTTTTTCAATCTAACTTAGCCAAAAAAAAATTAATATCAAAGAAAAAATTATAAACTTTAAATATATAAATAATCTTATAATTTTATTACACAATAAATTAGATTAATCATATATAATTAAATTAAAAAAAAGAATTGTACAAAAAATTTTCTTATTTTTACTCTGAATTATCAGATTAATTACTACTGAAATCTAAAAAAAATTAAGAAAGACTAAATATAAAAACCAAAATTTTAGTTCTATAAAAACTATTATTCTACTTATTAACTATCTAAAAATAATGCAAAAAACTTGGAAATAATTTAAATTAATAAAATAATTACAATTCTACTATTTAGAACATATTTATTTGATATAGTTACCAGTAAAATTTAGTTAATAAATAACATAAAATTCTCTTTATAATTTTTAGTATTAATTAGCATATATTATTATTATTTTAATTATTACTTATTATTTTAATTATTACTTATTATTTAATCATATTATTAAATATTACTATTCAATTAATAATTTGATTTATATAATATATAAATATAATAATCTAAACTCTGTAATATTTAAAAATTTGTAAAATATTTTAATAGTTTAACAAAATAATTAATGATTTGTAGAAATAACTTGTAATTTATTAAAATATATTTTTAATTTGTTAAAATCATAACAAAAAAAAAGTTAAAATTCATATACTAATATTATAATAAGTTATATAAAAGAAAAGCTTTTCTTTTTAAGACAATGTATCTTAATCTTATCTTAAAATACAATTTTCTTTAGAGCTATCTGCTTTATATTATTCACTTAATAATATTAAGTACTTACTAAAAAATTGGTTTGACAAAACCAATTTACATCATAAAATCAGTTTTTTAATAACAACAAAATAAACCTAAATAATTAATTGGTTTTTTAAAACTTAGCTGAACAAAAGCCCATGTATTACTACACTTAATCTAATTATCTCACAATATCAAAAGAATCAAATTTTTAACAAACTGCACTTTTTGAAAATGAAATTGCAGTACCAAGATAAATCTTTTTTAATAATTACATAATTTTACCAGTCAGAATTGCTGAAAATACCAATTTTTCTAATATTTTTCTATTCGAATTTGAAGCAAATAAATTACCATTTTTGCTTAGCAATATAGTTATTATAAAACAAAAAACAATTACAACAATATATATAAAAGCTGAAGTAAAAAAAAAACCAATTTATTTAATTTTAAACAATAAATCTGCTAGAAGTATTATTACTTATCAATTAATACAACAACTTAATCATAGTATTAATAGACTAGTCCAGACTATTATTATTATAGCAGATAGTATAAAAAAGATTTTAGTTAGAAAAATTAACAATTTCTCTTTACAATTAATAAAATTACTATTTTAATCAAGATTTTAGTCATAAATACATCTCAATACCAAGCTCTAATTAGAAATAATTAACTTCTCAAAGCCAATGCAAATTTAAATTAAGAAACTTAAAAATCAAGGATTTTATATCAAGAATAATATACTTGAGTAGCTGCTATTTGTAATACTTTTAACAAACAATCTTAAAAAGTCATAGTGTTTAAATTTAAAAAAGAAAAAAAACCAATTACTAAGACTTATATAATTCTTGAATTAATATTAAATTAGACTGAAAAAACAAAGCAGTTATTCAAAACATTCATATTATAATCAATAATACTATGGACTAAAAAGACTAGTTAACAATCTATTTTTGTAATTAAATCAGTTAATAATTAATATGTCTTATATTTAAAACTAGAACCAAAAAAGCAATTATTTTATATTCTACTTAAATACAAAAATTATAACAAAAAGCTTTTATTTATAAAAGTTTACATATTGCTTGAAAAGAAATATAAAACTTATATCTGTTATTACTGTAAAATCTGTTACTAAAAATAATTTGGCAGCCTAAAATAAAATAGAAAATAGAACAACACATATTATTTTACATGTAGAAAATTACTGCTTAAAGAATACAACTAAATTAATATTGCAATAAGAGAAAGAGTATGCAATTAAATTTGTTAATATGTTTTATCAATTTCTAAAAAAGTCAGAAAAAAAACATTTTTTAACACAATATACAACAGTACTTTTAATAAACTTTGTTATTATTTACATAATGCTAAAATAATTTATGATCTCATTATAGTTTTAATTAATAGAGCCACCCAAAAAAATATTTACTAAATAAAAGAAGCTGAATATATTGAGTATATTTTTGAAATTACTAAATACAACTATGAAAATAAAATAAAAAAGTATCATTAAATTGCTAGTTACATCTATCTTTTCAAAAAAATTCAAATTTAATGATTAAAACAAATGAACATTTAATTATGTAAAAAATATTTCATGTTATGTAATAACTAATAGTGTTTAAAATATTGTGCTTTTAACATATTATTATCTATTGAAAATAATAAATACAAAATCAAATTTGGAAAACCTGAATCAAAAAAAACTGTTAACAATACTAATCTACTTAATTAAACATTAATTAATATTGTAATTGAAATACTTTAATAACAATAGTTAAAAAATTAAGCCAGAAAAAGCTTATAATATTGATGTTAAATATGACTTATAATATTCAGAAAAAAATACTTTAATCTTTTAACCAAAATCTTTAACTAAAATTAATTTTAAAATTGTTTTTAAAATTCTACTAAAAGCAATAATACAAATTACTTTACAATTATTATTAACAAGCAAAAAAATCATTATTAGAAGAAAAGTTATAGATACAAAATATACTAAAGATATTACAATTATATTACAAAATAAAACAAACAAATTTTTTAAGATTAAACATAAGCTGAAACAAAAATAACTTCAGTAATTAGATTTTCTAATACTATTGGAATTCTTGGTTAATTGTTTAAACACTGTGTTTTAGATTTGTAAGTTTTAGAATAGGCATTTTTGAATTTTTTATAATATTCAGTTAAGTTGAAAGTTGATCTAAAGAATAATTTTTTGGCAAATATTATGAAAATTTTTTTGGATACCAAAATTTTTTTGGCTAATAATTTGCCTAATGTGTTTTATAAATCTGGCCACTTTCTAATGTCCAGAATATTGGAAAATACTTATTATTTTAATGTGATATATTCCTTAAAATATTTTAATTTTGTCTTTGGAGATAGTTTACTAAACAAACATAATTAAGTTATAGATTGAAAAACTTTTTGGTATTAAAAAAAATTAAGTTTAAGAGGTCTAATATCTCTATAATTTAAGAAAACTTTGGTATATATGAGCAATCTTTCTGTAGTGTTTAATAAAAATGCTGTTATTAAGAACTGTTTAAATTTTTTTTGCTTAAATAAGTTTTTAGGTGTTTGTAAATATTTGTATGAAATATAAGCTGAAGTGATTAATGTTTATATTAATAGTTTATTAAAAAATCTGGATATAGTGGAAGTAACAAGTAAACAGCAGCTTATTTTTTTGATATTAGGATAAGTGTAAATATTAGAGTGTATAGTTTATTGTCTTTAATATTAATAGAATTGTATGTAATTGCTTTGGTCTTAAAATGTGTTTTTTCATCTTGCTTAGTAGTTTTGCATATAGATAGCCAAGCAGCTTTGGATGTGTATTTGTTGGAATGTAAATTTTGTTAATCTGATTTTCAGAATAAGTGTTAAGTAAAAAAATATTATGTGACTAATTTGATTAGGTTAAAGAATATTTCTGTAAAGTAAGTAAAAGTAAAAAATTATTTGAAAAACATTAATAATGATCAGATAAATGCTTTTATTTGTGTTGTGGTGTAATTATATTTGGCTCTTTTTATTGGAGTTTATAAAAAAATTTTTATAGTAAATAGTCAAGTAGTTTTAGATAATACACACTATTTTGTTTATAATATTTATTAAACTGTTTATTAAGCTCTATAGAAAGCAGATTTTGGTGCAGATATTTTAAATAATTTGTTTATTTAGTATATTAATTAGAATTATACTGCTTTAGTTTGGCATTCAGATTTTTACATGTTGATTGAATTTACCAGTAAGAAATTAGCTGTTTTGTTTACATATTTGATAAAAACCATCCACAGAAAATTGTTAATTGCTGTTTATAAAAGACTATATAATAAGAATTATTTGGACATTTTGTGCTTGATGTGTGATGATATTGAGCTGCCTGATTATGCTTTTACTTGCTTTAAAGATGTTCTTATATACTCTAATATTCTTTCTGATTATGTTGAACTGTGAAAGTTCTTGGCAGAAGATTGTTTTTTATTATTATTTTTAGTATTGTACACTTTTTCTTTGGATGTTTTAAATGTTGGTGTATATATAGTATTGTATTAAGACTTTGTTCTTAAGAAATGGGTTAAGGAAACAGTATCTGTTTTTAAAGATAAAAAAAAAACAGTGTTAATAGTAATTAATTTTGTTTGTCATTTGGCTAATAAGTATTATAGTAGATTATAATTATTAAAATCTAAGTTTAGAGTAAATATGAAAAAGAGTGGCCTAGTTAGTTATATAAATGTGGTGTTTAATTTGTCATGTGGTTTGTCCAATTTTTTGTCTAAAAAAGTGGTTTGTTTGTTAGGTATTATTAAATCTTTTGCTATTAGTTTTGATTTATATAGACCTTGTTTGTTTTTTTCTGGATTAGACAATAGTACAAAGATTTTTATAAGTGTATAGTATTGTTTTAATTGGTTTAAATGACTAATCATATGTAGAAAGTGCATAAGCCATATTTAGTTTGATTTACTTGTTTTGTTTCTATATATTAAATAGTAGTTAAACTGTATTTATAAAAATAAAAAAATAAAAAAAAACTAAAAAGTAAAAATAATTTTAATAATAAAAAAACTTAAAATAAAAATAATATAAAATTACAAATTAGTAAACATTAATTTAAAAAAAACAATTTTAATATTATTAAAAACAATAATAAAAAAGACATTATAAAAAACAATAGTTAAAAAAAAAATTCAAAAAAAACTACAAAAAACTTTATAATTTTTAAAATAAAAAAAAGTAAATTATTAAACTTAATTTATATAACAATATTTAAAGAAGTTTAAAATATAAACTTTATACAAAAAAGTTTAATATTATTTTTGGTGGTTAAATGCAAATTAAAAAAATCATGTTAAAATTAAAATACATTCTTAATATAAGTTATTTTAATTTTAATAAAAACATTAAATATTAAAATAGAAATTATTTACTTAACAAATCTTTAACAATTGGTAATTGTTTTTTAAATATTATTAAAAACAACATTAAAAAACAAAAAAAAATTTATTCAGTTTTTATTTAATTAACTTAATTTTTAAGATTAAGTAATTTAACAAATTGATTAAATAAAAACATATTTAAAAATATGTCTTGTTTTGTTATTTTTAATAATATAATTAATAATTAATTTTGATTTATTTTAAAAAAATTTTATTATTATTGTTATTTATATTAAAAAAAAAATTAATTATTATTGCTAAAATTTTTTTCAAAATCTTATTTGGAATACCAAAAAAATTTAATATAATAATAACAAAAAAAATAATTGTTATTTTTTTAAGTTTTTGGTTTTTTTGGCTATTTATAAAATAATAATAATAATAATAATAATAGTAATAAAATTAAAAAATTAAATTGTTAATTAATCTGTTATTAAAAATTTTCAAGTTTTTTAAAAAAACACTATTATAAATAATTATATAATATATTAATCTATAAATTAATGTTGTTAATTAGTATTGTAATTTAAAAATTTTTTTAATTTAAAAATTTTAATAATTAAGTTTTTTGTTTAATAAATAAAGATTCAAATAATAACAATTAATAATATTTAGTATTTAATTTTTTTAATATAATAATCAGTTTATTTTAATGTTTTTTGTTTTTTTAATAAATAATTTAAAAATTAATTTTATGTATAAATATTATTTGTATTAATTAACAGTAAATAATTTTAATAAGATAAATATAAATTTATGTATTTAAATAGTAAATAATCAATAAAAAATTTTATTTGTTTTAAGTATTAAATTTTTAACTATTAAAGTTATTTAAAACAAATTAAATAAAAAAATTCTTATTTTTCTGTTTTTAATGCTGTTATTATATATATATAAATTTTTATAATATAGATTTCTGAATTTTTTACTGATTTTTATATTTTTTTTAAGTTATTATTAAAATTTCTAATATTATATTATCTAATAATTTTTAATATATAATTGATTAATTTATGTTATATTTGATTTTTAATTATTTTATAAGTAATAATGTCTTTAAGATATTTTATTTAGCTGTTTTTACAATAAAAAATACTTTTTTTGTTAAAATTTTAATAGTTATTATAAAAAAAGTAATATTTATATCTTTTTTACTCTTTGTTTTAGTTGTGACTATATATAAGTTTAAAAGATTAATTTTAATTTATATGTTATAAATCTTATTTGCAATTTAATTGTAATTTATAAAAAAAGTATTTAAATTTTGAATATTAAATTACATATAAAATATAAAAAAAATTTAATTTTTAATAGTAATTACATAATTTTTGATGTTAAAAGTTCAAGTATTTTGTCACTTTAAGATTTGTTAATTCTGTTGGTTTTAATAATATATTAAATAATATATAGTTGGCTTTAATTAGTTTAGATAACTGATTACATATAAAAAGTATTATAATAGTTACATTTGTAAATGCCCAATAATAATAATAAATAATTTACAATTTTTATTTTATTAATATATTTAACATTAATGTTCTATATTATTTTAAATAATAATAAAACTTCAATATTGTCTATTACATTTTTTAAATTTAAATTCATAAATATCAGATTAAAGATGGTCAATGGACAAGGCACGTGGGTTAATAAGTGCAAATGGCTAAATGTCTTGAAATGTATGAACAATTTTGTGTGAATCTCTACTAATTTGACGCTGAGCTTTCTTTTAAGGACACCCTAATGAGTTCAGAAGATCCCTTTTTCGTTGTCAAAGAGTAAGGTCTATATTTTGATCATTCTCTTCTTCAAATTTAATATTTCTTTTGTATTTCAGAGATGTCGAGGAAAATATGGCCAATTTAAGTAACCTTTTTCAAAGTTGGAAACGCATTTATAATACCGTATCTTCGCGGTATAATGAAGAACTCCAAAGGACTGAAGAAGATTTGAGAGCGATTACCCAGGGCATCACAACTGATCTAGATGATTTGGAAGAAACAATTAATATCCTTTCTAATTTCTCAATCTGTCCATTTTATAGCCAAAAGTTCATTTAATATCTATTTCTTAAACATTCCTTGATTTCGTTGAAATTAATTACAAGTCGTACAGCTTAATCCTTCAAAGTTCCTTTTAACGAGAGAAGACTTGAATTCGCGTCAAAGTTTTGTTGATGGGATAAGGCAACAATTAAAGGTTTGTGCAAGTTTTAAGACGCATATATTCTTGAGATACCATTTCAGAATTGCTTCTCTCTTGAATCATTATTTAGGAAATACAAATAACAATTTCGGCTCCTCAAAAAAACGATCGGCAGGTACCTTTCTATTTTGTTCAAATTGGGACAAAATTTTGGCCCATTTTTTGGCCTGCTAATAGCTTTTTAATTCGCAGGAATTATTTCAAGGCGTGCGAACCATTTCTGCCTTAAATGATTATAAATCACGAGAACATTTTGAAGAAATCGAGATGGATAATCAAAGGTTTATTGAAAACGAGTCACATCAACAGGCCGTTTGTATATTATCATATTGGAAAGTAACATCAAGAAAGATCGATTATTTATGATTAATATATTACCGACATATCATCAGATTCTAATCGAAGAGCAAGATGGTCAACTAGAATCTCTATATGGGACTGCTCGGAATATTCATGGTATTGCCACCACAATTGGGAATGAAATAGACAACCAAAATGTGTTCGTATAATCATTTATTTCGACTCCCACTCTTGGCTTTTTTTCCATGGATTCTAAACAAAAAGTTACTGACGTGATACTACACAGGTTACTGGAGGACTTTGGTCACCATGTAGATGATACTCAAAGCCGATTGAACAAGGCAATGCGCAAAGTTGCATATATCATCAAAAAAAATGAAGGTTACTAATTCCCCTATTTTCAACTTCTATCTTAAAGCAATTCTTTTTTCTAATATTCATTTATTCCTCCAATTCTAGAGTCTAAATCCACTTGTTGGATTACAATCCTGATCGCTATCTTATTTATCCTGTTAATTTTGGTTGTTGCTATATGATGCTAAAATCAGTCACTTACGACTATCTTAATTTTTGTAGATTCCTATTTAGCTTTTGAAGTTATCAAATTTGGAAAATTTTCGGCGAAAAACAATATTTATCAAACAATTCATGGTGTGTGTTTGTATACACCAGTCGTAGATTAATACTCCCCTTGGTAGATCAAGTCTTTTGAATGCAAAAGAAAAAGTAAGTGGAAGATTTCAACTGCTTACATGCCCTCCTGCTCCAATTATTCCCTCACGGCAGTCAACTGTAACTAGAAATTTGCGAAAACTTTTCAATATGGCAGGTAAGCTTGAAATACTTGGCAAGCATAAAATTACATGAGATTTCCAAATTTATTATTTTAGAATTAATATATTACAAAGGTGTTTCAAAGGTTGAATGTATTTAATTTAATATTTTTGTAATCGCCGTCAAAATTCCCTTAAAGACCTAAAGAAACCCACAGCTTCATAGGAAAATCAAGTTTATGACTAATAGACTTTTGATATGAAGTAAGAGAGGCGATAAAATAATGTTCTTTCAATAAGGTTATCAGGAAATTATTATTGAATAATACAGTCTTTATCCTTATCGGGTTTTCGTTGTTTCTTTAGTTCCTTTTGTACCGTGTTTTCGTGTTCTAGGCGTGTTATCGTATCTCCACGCTCCAGTCTTTCTTTTGCATCTTGATTTCCATGAGCCGCAGCCTGAAATAACCAATAAGTATTCGTGAGAGCTATAAATAAAAATGAAAATCGAAATCTTCGTCTCCTCACCTTAGTATACCATACTTTTGCAATCTGTAAATTAACTTGCGTGTTAATTCCTACTTCATGGAAATATCCCATAGCAAATTCAGCAGCGGGCAACCCCTGCTTAGCCGCTTTCTCAGCATGGTCATATGCCAGAGCTTCATTCTGATCAAAGAATCCTTCGGCACCACATAAATACCATTTACTCAGGGCCATATGCGCGTCTGCTTGACCTTTATCCGCCGCTCGTTTATAATATGAAACAGATAGTACTGGATCGAATGGACACTCAAGCACCCCGTACTCATGACAATGGCCCATTTTGTATAAGGCAGAGACGTACCCTAGATTCGCTGCCTTTTGAATCAACTCTTTAGCTTCGTGTTGATCAGGGACTACTAGTTCATCAGGAACATGTGCTTGTTCGTATTCTTTGGCGAGAATCATTCCGTATACAAATGCACCTTCCGGACAATCTTCGTTAGCTTTGTTGGCCGCTTGTTTTAGGTAAATCAAGGCTTGTTTATAGTTGACTTCTTGTTTCATTTCGCCTAGCATGTATATTAATGCAAGTCGCTAATAAAAGAAAATAAAGCAGATTTCATTATAAATATATTCTTCAGTAAGGAGAAATCATGAATACTCACATAGAGTGCTGTCACGTCTCCTAAAGAAGCTGCCTTTTGAAAAAATGATATAGTACGACCAAAATTTCTCTGTCTTTCATAATGTTCGCCTACTTTGGTGTTCGCTTTTGCATGATCCTGTTTCGAGGCTGACTGATAATATTTTAACGCTTTTTCCATATTCACTTCTTTTGTAAAATTTCCATACTCATGCCAAGTCCCTTTGATATACATTGCTTCCGGGTGATTGTTTTTCGCCAATTTATCTATCCAATAAACTGATTCATTGACCAACTTTGTGTATGTATCATTTTTATTCGAATCTGGATTAGGGCTAGTCGGATTTTCGGTAACGTAGAAATTAGACATGCCAATCAGAAATTTGGCATAATCCACTTGGACAGTTGGATCGGCTGCTTTTGTGGCAGCTTCGCGGTACCTTTGGAGAGCATTTTCGTCAGTGGCAAGTGTAAATGAGGTAAATGTCATTCGTTTCGCATTTTTGTCATCAATAAGTAATCGAAGAGCCCTAGTATTCGGAGATCTTGGTGCCGATTGAACGGACATGCGATAATCGGGGTTCGGTGAGGTTCGACCATATACGCTTTGCCGACCTCCGGATAAAGTTACTAGCGGTGTTCCATCTGGTCCTATCTGAGGGTTAGATGGAGAAGGCTGACGTGCAATACCCAAAGGAGATGGATTACGAGGGAAATAAGATGGTGAAGGTGCACGCTGTGGGACACTAACAACAGAACTTCGAAGACCATTTTGATAATTTTGTTGTTCGTACGAGCTTCCATTTTGATCTGAAATCCATAAGTGTTGATCGTGTTGTGAGGCATAAGCACCGTTTTGTCGCATTACGGGGCCTTGCCCAAAATGATGTCCATTAAGCATTTGTGGATCAGTGATTAGTGATAGGGTTGGATAATGATGACCTGATTGCTGAATCGGAGTACTATTGCTCCAGGATTGGGAATGTGCTAATGTTGGACCATTCTGATTATAAGGGGCTTGTTGAATATTCAAGGTTGGTGGGGTAGATTTAGTAGGCGAAGTTGGTGCGCTTGAATGTCCTCGTTGTGATTCAGGAGCTTTTGTTGGTAGTTTTCGCGCTAATTCTTCTGATAACCGACCTATAAGAAAAAGATGTTATTTTTAGCTAAATCAATTAAATAATAGTTACGAACAAAGAAAGAAAGTGAAGCAATGAAAAATACCAGGTTGATGGTATTGAGGGCTAGAATTCGGACCAACATGTGGATATGCTCCGGGCAAAGGAGCTTGGTGGCCTTCACTCAAATTTCGTGTCGCAAGTTCGAATGATG
Organism: Geosiphon pyriformis; assembly: GCA_016748015.1. Classification (NCBI taxonomy): domain Eukaryota; kingdom Fungi; phylum Glomeromycota; class Glomeromycetes; order Archaeosporales; family Geosiphonaceae; genus Geosiphon; species Geosiphon pyriformis. The sequence goes on along the minus strand of JAAOMT010000128.1, from coordinate 736,663 downwards.
ATGGCGGCGAATATGGATATTCTTGTTGAATTACCGGGGCTGTTGTCTTATATCGTGTCGGAAAATTCGAGATGAAATTCGGTGGCTGATTTTCATTTGATCCATTCTCATCAATACTTGATAAATCGCCTGATTTTGGTTGGTTTGAGTATACAATTTGTTGCTGCTGATCATAATACTGTTGTGGTGGGGATGGAGGCGATAGTGGACCGCCTGATATTTTTGGAGGTTGTTGTTGTGGATAAGAAAGGATTTCATTTTGATTATTATTCTGGTAATTATTTGAAGTCTGATGTGGATTTGGCTGTATCTGGGGATGACCTAAAACTGACATATTTCTTTCATCTCCGGGAAACCAACTTTCCCGACCCGATCGCATGTCAATATCAGTCTCTTGCGTTTCCAAAGCTCGCGAGATATCATTGTGTGCGGTGGCTAACGGTTTATGGGGTTTCGGCGATACTAAAGCGGGAAATGGTGCCGAAGCTGTTGTCGGACTTCTGGATTGGGCAGGGTCATCGTGGGTAAGTAAGGTTACGAAGGGTAGGCCGGGTGTGGTTTTCGTTTTCTGTGGTGATAAGGTCGTTATGTTATTGCTATGGTTGTAACCATTGCTATTTATTTCAGGATTGTTATTATTGGACACAGAGTTATTAGGAGGGGTGGTAGTCGAAGGTAAGGGTCTCGGGCCAACTACAGATTTTCCTCGAGATAATGTTCGTTCTGGCTGTTGAGTATTATTTGAGTGCGAACTATTGGTAATGATTTTTTTGATTTTCTTATCTGCCATGTTGTCAATTATTTCTTATACTACAATCTTCACTGCTCCTTGTATGGCAATTTAAGTTATTATATCAGTGTGATTTTTGAACTTGTAATTTTTTGTAATACGCTCTTTATCTTGTTACTGGACAACTTTGAGTTGGCAGGAAAAATGAAAATTCTATAAGCGGGTAGGAAAGCGACAGGAGGTCGAAATTTTTATAGGGGCTGGGAGGAGATTTTGAGATCGCGAAAAAAGAAAGACGTTTTGTATATGTTGGTTAGATGTCAAGGATCAGGACTATTATATTATGATTAATGTAAATGTATTATCCCATTCAAAAGAAGGCATTGTCGCACAATTATAACGACACGAATAGATATTCCATGCATCATTTCGACCAATTCTTAAATACGCAGTTATCCAGTACTCTTTCGTGTAAGTGGGACGCCACATTTAATAGCAAAGTATTGAATATATGTAAATATGAATAAAAATTACATCATTGTATTCTGAAATAATATTTTTGCAAATCGGCCATTCTTTTCGCAAAAAGTATTAAACACTGGGTAAAAATCCTTGAAAACTTTTTACTATTCTTCAGTGAATTATTGTATTAAGTTTAAATTGAGCAATAAATCTTGTTTTTTGACTAATAAATTAATATATTTTAATTAATAAAACCAATTCGCCCGTTCAATTACAATTTAAAACCTGGGTTTTTTTTGATAAAATTCAGCAGAATATAATACGCTCTCAGGATAAGGCAAGGCTTCTCACTACCATCCACGGCATAACGTTGTCCTATGTTGGGTGAAGGAAGGTACATGTATATTAGTGATGTGACTGGCAGCTTCCAAGATCAAAAAGATTTTAAAAAATCCAATATCCTCCAGTATTCAGAAAACAAATTTTAGCTTTGAAAATTCTATAAATACCATTCGCTGTAAAGGGATATTACGGATTACTTGTTGGGCGACTGCTGGTAGCAGTTCCCTCAATTAGGCCAGGTGCGATCTCATTTAACCGAATGCCATTCAGTTAGGGAAGGTTTTGCACAATTAAAAATGAGTTCGAGGTCAAAGATATTTTAATTTTTTAGTGTAATACAATGAATCTGGATACCTGATATATAGTGCCTAATATCATGGGGAAAGTTTCAATCAAATTGATTTCAAAGTCTCATTTTTTCACCACATTAGATTAAATTTCAGTCACTTATTTTTATCGCGATGTTAAATAAGGGAAACATACTTTAGTTACATTGAACGTCCTAAAAGATTAATTTCGACCACCATACGAAACATTGGAAATGAGAGTTCCCATCTTACATTAAAAGAATGTAAAAATTAAGTATACCTTATCTCAGACCATTGATTTAAACGTCAAATCTGGTAAAATGTTTCAATCGCTTTCTTGAACGCCTTTGACCATTTCTTGCAGGTTACGAACATCAGCCCCGACTGGGCTAAAGTCAGAGATTAACAACTAATAAAAGGGTTCTATTAAATATTAAATGATTGAGAATGATAGCTTGCTAACAATCCTCAGTGAAAGAAGACCTATAGTACTTGAACATTGATCATTCTTTTCCGGTAACTTCTAAACGTCCTAAACTTTATTGTTGGTCAATTAAACAATGATAAAAAAATCCAAAGTTAATCTTTTACTAGTTATCACAACTTTTGTTCTGTGTACGATTGACGTCTCCATAATACCTTTACAAATACCACCGCTGCCTACACTTTCAAGCCTAAATACTCGTTCAACTATAAAAAATGTCAATATAACAGGTTTAACTCCAGTCACAAAGACAACCTCCCTTTGAATTCAGGATAAATGTCTAAAGATCAAGCCATTTTTTTCACTAGAACATGCTGATTTCAGGTTACGAAGAACAAGCCAATTCTCTCCATTCTGTACATCTATTTCACTAATAGTTCAACTATTATATAGCCAACTACTGTTCAAAGCAGCGCTTTTAATTCAATTATGAATTAATGAGAATTTAGAAGGTCAGGTCAGGTCAGGAAAGGAAAGGAAAGGAAAGGAAATTGTAGCAAGAAGAATATAAAAGCAAGACGTAAAAAAGACTACAACGAAAACCCCCAAAAGTTCTTATTAGTCTATGTTAACGAAGGAAAAAAAATCTTCAGTGTATTAAATGAGGGAATCATTTGCAATCAAACTAGGGTTCTCTCAAATCAACACATTCTCGAAATAAACCCCTTTAACATCCTTCCCCCTCATAGATTGTTTGACGTTATGTTCGAAATTCTTCCGGTTTGATCTCAAGTCCTCAGCCGCTTCTGCGAATACATTATGAATTTATGTTAAGATGAACGAATTAAAATGTAATATTTTATTTATTACATTTAAAATCGATTTACCTTTGTTCAGAGGATCTTCTGCATTGGGTTCTAGGAAGAGGTATTGCAAACCTACCAAGACAGAGTTGAGGTTCAAAACAGGTTTCCAATCTTCACGCAGAATGTTCAAACATACATTTCCTTCAAGATCAATATTGGGATGATAAATCTAGTGACAGTGAAATTATTGAAATAAAATATTATTTTTACCAGGATTTATTATGTAAATTTATATTTAAATTGATTGATTGATTGATTAAATTTACCTTTTGAGTGCATCGAACCTTTGGTGGATCATGAGGATAATTGTTATTTATATTGAATTTAAACCTAAAAAGACCACCTTTATAGAAACCTTTAAAATTTGTAAATCATCACAAATTTATTGGGAATCGACAAGCAGATGGTCGACGGGTTGACGTTTAACCAAATTGGATATAAGTTTTATAATTTAAAAGAGTAGTTTAAGATGATAATTCTTATTTTATATTAAAATATACCTTCATCAGGTCTTATAGATAGATCGAAATTGAGCAAGTCTGATTCATCGGGGAAACTCATTTGCATTGTATCGGGAAGTGCCAATTCCGTCAAATCTTGAAAACATTAAATAATAAGACAGGAAGTAAATTAGCATGACTTCATTCCCACTAGAATTAAGTTTTGAATAATTAAAACTCAAGCCAGTTTCCTAAATTCCTTGAAAATTATAACAGGTTTTGCAATAATCTTTGACTATGCATCCTGACTTAAAATTAGGTCACACGCATCAGCCGACCAAAGTACCTACCTTTTTGCACGCGAATCTGGGCGGCACTGACTTTTGTTTTCCTTTTCTCGGCTTGTGCGTTCTCCTTTTTGATTGACCAAATTTTGATCATTGTGATTTATTTGTCGTTAAGTAAAAGTACTAGATTATATTGATATTTTAAGACGCGACTTGAGTCTATCAAAGAGATAAATTTGTGAAAAATTATTAGGTTAAGAGAGGGGAGGAGAAAATTTGAAATTATATTGTTCTAAAAGCTAATAGTTGGAGACAGAATGCGAGTTGATGATTTTATATATATATATATATTTGATTGGAAAGTACACCCTTCGATTGGTGTATTATGTATAAGAGCCGTCACTAATGACCCCTTTGTGCCAAATGATTGTGTTTATAAACGAAGGCTGATTCCTCATATTTCTTGATCAAGTTTGACGCAGTTTAAGTAAGTTAGTCTAATGCGGTGATGGTAATCTCCGAAGGAATCCCGTGACTGATTCAATTCGAGCTAATTACGCTGTTATTTCTCGAAAGAAATTTATTTTATCGCTAATGGTTGATCACTTTAGAGAAAAATCAAATTAAAAGTCAAAGTAGCATAGAATTAAAACCTGAACTGAAAAATTCTCAATATTGAGGACAAATGCTTATTAAATGTAATGAATTATTGAATCACTTCTTCCCAATTTCTAAAAATTGATGCATTCCATTTAGTCAGATACTGTGAAGCTTTCCGTATCGAGAATACAATTATTTGAAATTCAAAAAATCAAAAATTTCCCAAATACCTTTTTGATCACCAAATAAGATCGTTCATAATTAGCATAGTAGCACCATTATTATTATTAGGGTTTACATAATCCATGCACCGTTTATAAAAAAGAAAAATTTAAATAATGGGAATTTTAATTGAGATTTAAAAACTTTTTTGCCCCCCATCTTTCGCATTGCTTTTATATGAAATAATATAATTTATAATCAAAAAATTTGAAAATTTAATCTAAAAGCACGTATCTATGTCAAATATCCCTTTGTCTGTATAAATCCTCTGGAGTTTGAGGGGCTTTTTTCCAATCTTTGTTTTAAAATGAAATTCTTAAGTTACATTTACCAGAATTGCCCTTCCTAAATTCCTTCTATTTCTCATTTGTCTTTAATATTAATAAGATTGGCGTCAACGCAAAAACGGTCGCCATTGCTAATCTAAAGAAGAAAAATGCTAAAGGTTATATAGAAATACAATATTAATCTCTTTAAATACACTGTTTATGTGAATGAATTTCCCATATCTGAGGGAAAGTAATGAATTAAAAGTTGATTAATAATGAATACTAAAGCCCTTTGTAATTCAAAGTAACGAGCAATGTAAATTGTTTTTGTTTATAATCTTAAAACTTTTTTAACCACCTACAGCCCCAGCTTTAGCTGCATCAAGAAGATGCCCCCTACCAGCCATTTCGTTGGGAGTTGACATCGATTGTGGATTTAGGAAATCTCCATGATTCAGGGTCAACCAACAACGACCTTGTCCCCAATAGCAAGTACTCGAGAAAAGCGCCAGCAAAAGTATTGAGCAATAGACACTAACGCGAACATAGAGTTGGAAGTACAGTTCGGTGACAAGCATAAAAACCAGGATCAAAAAGCGAGGCAAAGGGAAAACTGTTTACCATGGTCTTTGATGCAGGAAATATGAGATTAAGAAGGTAATAACAAAGAATGGAGGGGCGTTCGGGAATGGCAAAAGCAATAGAGGAATAAACCAACGCATGCAATACATGATTTGCGATGTTTTTCACTTGCGTACTTAAAAGTAATATTATCCTTCAGATTCTATAAAATTTTCTTTCTCTTTTGTTCTTCTTTGAGCTCTTTATGAGTCTGCTATATGTTTCAGCCTTGAAAGAAAGGTTCTAATAGCTTGAGGCTTCATAAAGTTGTAAACTGAAGCCTGAAGTTGATTTAAAATATTAAGATCGGAGAATTATTTATTTATTATGTTGGTCCGGCACCCACGTGTGAAGATCATCCTACCTTTCATTTCGGGTTAGTGTCAGTTCACTGCAAGTCTCGTACCTGGAATTGACTCATTGTAAAAATCCAATAATTTTTTATATAACATGAACGATTTTCCTAATTCAAGACCTTTTACTAATGGCTTTCCGAATTTTAACTCGATTAAGGACTTTTTTTCGTTTTATTCTTATTTGTGGTCTTCCAAATACTTCTAGCAGTAGTCTTCTTATTATTAGCCTGTTATTTCACGTCGCATACATATGGAGTATTTTCGACATTTATTTCACCTCACCATTGGTTCATGGTATGACTCCGTATAAAGTGGGATTGCCGGCACCTGCAAAAAGGCTGGTTCTATTTGTTGGTAAATTTAAATAAAACAAATTATATTCGAGTCATAGGCTCGTGAAATAGCATAATAACTATTACTTTTAACAACTTTTAGCTGATGGCTTACGCGCGGATAAGCTTTATCAATTTCTTTCAGACGAAAACTCAGCGCAATCTGTCTTGAAAGCTCCATTCTTGAAGAAAATTATAAATGAACAGGGGTCCTGGGGAATATCACATACACGCGTCCCGACTGAGTCAAGACCAGGACATGTGGCCTTGATTGCAGGCTTCTATGAGGATGTCAGTGCCGTTACAAAAGGTTTAAAATATAGTTTTGTCTTTTTAATTGATTCAAAATTTGACCTTGAAAATTTTGCCAGGTTGGAAAACAAATCCTGTCGAATTTGATTCGGTTTTGAACCAAAGCAAACATACGTGGTCTTTCGGGTCCCCTGATATATTGCCAATGTTTTCTGAGGGTGCTTCTGACCCTTCTCGAATAGATACAATAATGTACTCTTCCGAACTTGAGAATTTTGCCAAAGGTATTTTTTAATGACTATAAACCCTTGTTCTATTATTTGACCTTTATTCAAATACCTTATATTGATCGGATTGGATTGGATTGGATTCTAAAATAGATGCCACCCAATTAGATACTTGGGTTTTTGAAAAATTTCGTCAACTTTTTGAGAATTCTACCTCAAACGATAGTCTGCGTGAACAACTTCAAGATGAGGAAATTATCTTTTTTTTACATTTACTGGGATTAGATACCAATGGGCATGCATATGGTCCTCACTCTAAAGAATACATGCGTAATATCAAGGTTGTTGATGAGGGTGTCAAGCAAGTTGTGGAATTTATGGAAAAATTTTACGGAGATGATGGGAAAACAGCATACGTTCTTACCTCAGATCATGGCATGAGCAATCGAGGCAAAGTATAGATTTTTAAATTATGAATATAAATCTTGAACTTTTGAAATTAACTTTCACTTATTTACATTATCAGGAAATCATGGAGATGGCCACCCAGATAATACACGCACCCCATTGATTGCATGGGGTGCTGGTATTAATAAACCAAACACAACATATCTAAGTGGGCATGATGAGATATCTGCTGAATGGAATCTGAATCACTTGCAGAGAAACGATGTTTTACAAGCCGATATTGCACCTTTAATGGTATTTTTTCAAATGGCTATCATACATTAATAAGAAAAATCCTTGATTGTTTCAATTTTAAAATAGCTCCTTAATTATGTCGATTTTCATATATAGGCCTCACTGATCGGTATTCATTATCCTGTCAACTCTGTAGGGGAATTACCGTTAAAATATCTGAATAACACTCCTCAATTCAAGGCTCAAAGTGCTCTGGTCAATGCAATGCAAGTATCTGAACAGTATCTGGTTAAACACGGTAAGTTATATTGTTCGGGTGGCTCAAAACACTAATTATTATTCATGATTATACCTCTAATACCTCCATTATCCACAGACCAAAAAAGGCAAACTGAACTGATGTTTAAGCCATTTTTTCCTTTGAGCAATGCGACGCACAATCCCCGAACTCTAATCCTACAAATCAAAATGCTAATCGAAACTGAAAAATATGACGACGCTGAAAAATTATGCTTGCTTCTGTTGGATTTATCATTGAAAGGCCTACGGTATCTTCAAACGTATGGTTTATTTCACATAGGAAATCTTCTTTTTATTGTAAAATATATTTATCCGTTTTGAACCTCTTCATCATTATAGATACGATTGGTTATTTCTGCAATTGATTATTACGGCTGGATTTTCAGGCTGGATCATCTACAGCTTTATTTTTATATTGAAAGAATATTTTTTGGAGGATGATCATAGATCAGCGAAGTTGAGATATCGTCCCAATTATCTAGTGAGTGCGGCTGTACCTTCATTAATATCTTTAATCTACTTTTCATAACTCACAAAGAAAATATTGTTTTCTAGCGAATTCTGATTACCTATTTTGCCTTCTTGTCCTTGTATCTAATCTTATTCGTTCAAGAATCTCCTAAAACATATTACGTATATGTATTTTTTCCAGTAGCGTTTTGGAGTGAGATAATAAGGCAGCGTCATACCCTTTTTCAGAGCTGGCAGTTCGCCGTAAATGGAAGAAGTCGGTTGAGCGTCGCGGGTTACCTCGCCGGATATATAATTGCTTTGGAAGTTCTGGTAAGTCTAACAAAATTCTCGCTACACAACTTATAAGAATTGCCTTAGTCTATGATTGCTTACCAAGGAAAATGAAGCACGTTGCGGAGCATTATATTAAGGTCACCATATTAATTGAATGGTCAATTGCTGCTTTCCATCATATGAATATGACTTATGTCGTTCTTTTTTCATTAATCTTATTTTCACTATGAAGGTATATAGTTACTTTGAGCGGAGTGTTTTAACTGCTTGCTTTGTTCTTGCTGCTCTTTGGCCAGCCACGATGCCATCGAACTTTCGTGATGTCAACGGGAAGTTACTTGTTGTTTGGTCAGGGTCTTGTATAGTTTCGAGCTTGTTCATGTTACTGCCAGTTGAAAAAGGTGAAGATATCACATTGGTGTAAGTAAATGCTAGGTTTTTGATTTATCGATACTCTATTTCTAAATTTTTTATCAATTAATCGATAGCAATTCTGGCGGGCTATTATTGGCAGCCACCGGCTTTATTACGCTAAGACACAGTAAACCTTTCATGAAGGAGGAGGACACTTTTTCCAGGAGAGTTATTCAGTTTCAGGTCAATTCAAAATCAATTTTATTTGAAAGTCTAGACTCCACGCACTGCTAATTCCAAACTTATTTTATATGATTTGTCTTGCTGCGAATAGATAGGATTGATATTATCCAGCACTCTCTTGGTCTATGATACAACAAGCAAACTCAGCCAAAAATTGGGTCTACCTGTGCTAAATCAATTACTTGGATGGTTATTCCTGGGTAACGAAAAAGCGTTTTTTATGTTCTTGCTTCGATTTTTCTACAAATAAGTCATCCAAAAATTCCGTTATTTATCAACAAACATACCATCACAGGTATTTCCTCTATTACACCTTTCATATATCGGTTCCGTGGCGAACAACATTTCCTTCTTCGCCTTGTCAACATCGTTCTTGCCTTTGCACCATTATTCGTCCTTCTAAGTATCTCTTATGAAGTTTTATTCTATTGCTTCTTTTCGATCACACTATTTTTATGGCTTGCGCTTGAGAGAAAAATGTATCGTTTTGAAGCTCCACAGTCAAGAGGAGCTAACACAGGGGCTATGCGATCTCTGAAGATTAATGACATTCGAATCGCCGTCTTTTTCCTTTTTTTTATCAAAGTCGCATTTTTTGGCACAGGCAACGTGGCGAGTCTCGGCAGCTTTTCCTTGCAAAGCGTCTACCGGCTGACTACTGTCTTCGATCCTTTTTTGATGGGCGCTTTGTTGATTTTTAAAATTCTCATACCTTTCTTTATCGTTTCTTCGGTTTTTACAATTGTCACAAAGTCGATAGAATTGCCAGCGATCAGCATCTTTTTACTTGTGTTGTCAACCAGTGACGTGATGACGCTTAATTTCTTTTATCTGGTTCGAGATGACGGAAGTTGGTTGGAGATAGGTACAACAATCAGCCACTTTTGTATTAGTTCCTTGTTTTCACTGTTTATGATTTTATTATTTTGGTTGAGTAATCTCTTGGTAGGAGATGTTTCATCTTAGAAAAAATCATGGGAATCTTTCGTTGCACACTAAACTTTAAGATTTTCATGATTTTTATAAAAATAATTTTAACAAAATAAATCTCGCGAATCTCCTTTATTCGTACTCTTTTTTATTTAATTAAGGAACAATTTTTGATTAAAAATTAATCAAAAAGCAGTTTTATCTATAATTTTAGCATTTAAATACAACTTTGTTAGGCAGTATATTAAGGAATTACTTTTTACTCACAATAATATATAACAAATACATTTTTATTTGCCAAAATAATTTTAAAGTGTGATTGTGTCATTTAATTTGTCATAAATTCAAACAAAACAGTAAAACAAAGCTAAAATCTTGTCTTTAAAAATAAGTGATATACAATTACTATTTTTGGGTCATATCTATTTATCAACAAGCATTTATAAATATCAATTTAACAAAGACTCGAAAATTTCCGATTGATTTATTCCAAAATCGACAATGGGAAAATAAGCGAGAAAATTATCAACGAAAATTCAGTCATAATTATCATGCAAAGCTCGGTCTTGATTTTTAGTACCATTATCAAGGTTTTACTCTTTCCCGCTTAGTAAGTTTTAGTTCAATCCAATAGTTTTTAAACATCATAATACAATATATTTACCATTTCCATTCGTGTTGCATTCTGGTCTTTTAAAATACGAAAAGCCGATCAACAGATTTTGAAGTTCATCGAAACTGGCTAGCAATCACATACAGTCTTCCAATCTCGAAATGGTACACCGAGGTGACTAGCGTTCTGGTATTATTTTGTTTATCTTCGGCTTTCCTTCATAATGGTTGTGATTTTGGCGTGGATGATGATATATTCCCAGGATACAAGTGAATGGACAATAGATTATCCACCATTTTTTGCGTGGTTCGAATGGGTCTTGGCACAAATTGCCGCTAGGATCTTGAGCGATCAGGAAATGTTGCGAGTAGACAATTTGAATTATGTTAGTCGTCAAACAGTCTATTTTCAGCGAGGATCTGTGTTGGTCAGTGAATTGTTCTTGTTCTTTGCTTTAGAAAAGTAAGTTTTTTGTGAAAAATATTATGCATTACTAATGAAGAAACTTGCTGTTTGAATCTTTCATCCTTTGGGTTTTACCAAGTTTTGACTATAAAGTATTTTCAATTCTTTTCAAATTCATTTTATCATGAGTCAAGATTAATTCTCAAACTGTGTTTCAGTAAAACCCTTTATTTATTCGTTCATTTATTTATTTTCGTCACGGTACAAATTTCATCAAAAGATTTTTGGAAACTTGGAGGCAAAGCAATCCTTGGCAAAACTTTATCATCGCTGCCTCGATATTTTTGAATCCAGGATTGATAATTGTTGATCATATCCTTGTTGTTTTCTGTTTTCTCTTTCTTTCATTAATTATTGTCTCGATCAGTCACGTCCTTTCGATCAAAACTTGTTTCAATTTAAAATCCAGTTTGGCATAACTAACTGCTCATTCTAAACACCTCAAAAAAAACTTGGCTCCTTGACAATTTGCCAAAATCTACATATTCATTTTCAGTATAACGGGTTTCTATATGGGATCCTTTTACTCTCAATAGTGTATGCAAAGAAGGTATATCGGTTTTCACAGTTAATTACGATCAGACATTCAATTTGGCTTTATACTAATATTCCTTTGTATTTTCTTGATGAAATAACTCAAATTCATATCCGCTAAATAGGGAAATGATCTCGCATCCGGAATTCTATTTGCCATCTTGCTCAATTTCAAACATATTTTTTTATATCTGGCGCCCGCTTATTTTGTTTACCTATTACGACACTATTGTTTTCAAGATGCAGGGAAATCGGCAGGTGTTTTTCGTTTTCCATTATATTCATGATTCTATATGCTGAGATGCGTTAATAACTATGGATTGCTTGATTTCCCCATCCAGGATCTTCTCGGTTCTTATTCAAGAACTTTATAGTGTTGGGCGCATCTGTAGCCATTACATTTGCTATTTCTTTTGCCCCTTTTATTTACCTAGGACAAATGGGTCAAGTTCTATCACGCCTTTTTCCGTTCACTCGTGGTTTATGTCACGCTTATTGGGCACCGAACTTTTGGGCGTTATATTCGGTGGCAGATCGTGCCCTGGTTTTTGGTAATTTTGAAAATTTGAAATTTCTGTTTTGGGTTAGCAATCAATGAAGCCTTGTAGAGTGCTCATTTTTGGCGATTTTCTAGTCGGTAAAGGGTTGGGTTGGAAGATCAACGAAGAGGCTCTTTCCTCTATTACACGAGGTTTGGTTGGAGATGTGAATTTTGCCATATTACCCAACATTCAACCGAATCATACCTTCGTAATCACTCTCCTATTTCAAATTGTAGGCATTCTCATATCTTTAAATCTTTTCTCGTTCTGTTCCTAAACAAAAATTCATTAACAAAATTTGGATCGCTTATCATTTCACCTTTAAAGTCGGCCTTGGTGAAATTATGGCGACTACCTAATTTTCGAAATTTCATGGGCTCTCTAATCCAGTGTGGATTCGCGTCGTTCTTATTCGGATGGCATGTTCATGAGAAAGCAATTTTACTCGTTTTGATTCCGTTCAGGTAATTAAAATATGAGCATTGTTGATTTAAACAAACTTTAGGACTATTTTTCGTGGATCAGTAAGGCACTTTTAACCTAAGATATTTTTGGGCCTTGTAGCTTGATAGCCGGCGAAAGTCACGAACACTTTCATACTTTTGTTATCCTCTCTTTATCTGGTTTGGTTTCGCTGTTTCCACTTCTTTTTCAAGCCACAGGTTAGTTTACCATGTATTTGAAGGTTATTTTATTGAAATGGGCTCTTGGTCATTCATTCAGTTGTAATTTTGTTTCAGAGTCAGTCATTAAGATTTCGATATTTTTAATATGGATAATCTTAACATTCTTTGGCCTGTCTCATTTGATCCCAAGGTGATTTTTGTTTTTTTTCCTAGTGAACTTTCTGGTACCTTTTCTCCCTTCCATAAAAAAGAAGTTAACTTTTTATCTGTGACTTTTCTGGTCCATTTAATTTATAATAGGTCCACCAAAAAGCAGCCATTGAACACTAGATTAAACTCGACGATCTCCCTTTTCAAAAACTTTTACATATTTGGATTCTTCGCGCTTCAGCTTTTTACTAGTATAATACATGACTTAGTATTTCGAGGAAAATATCCGTTTCTTCCACTTCTGACGACATCGGTTTATTGTGCGATAGGAGTTGTATATTCGTGGATTAGATTTTCGGTTAATTACTTTCTGAATTAAGTGTACAGAAGGTCTTGACAGTTCGAAAAAGTAGAAATAATACAAAGAAAAACCTTTGTAGACATTTTGCTTCTATCAAGATAGAAGAACCGAGGTTTATATAATCTTTGATTTTCTCAAATCATCGTCTTTAACGTCTTTTAAAAACTTTTCCAGTTCTCCTTCTGGCATAGGATAGCAATTTGCTTCAGCAGGAAATTTCCTATTCTTAACTTCCTCTCGGTAAGTTTTCATAGCTTCTAAAATAGTAGTACCTAGGGAAGCATATCGTTTGCAAAAGCTTTGGTGATCGGTGTCAATATCCAACTTAAGTTAGTTGAAAAATACTGGAAAACTGCGTGCTTTCGAATCAAACAGTTTCGAGGTTGCAATTGATGTTTTGCGGATAATATCCATTTTAACAGATGGCGTTGTTGGAGCGCACAATAACAACCTGAATTCAAGATCTATTCAGCGTAAAAATGAGATTGAAATTACCGAGGAATAAATCGGTCAAATATGCCAAGCATGTCCAATTGCACCAAGACTTGTCCACTCGTACTGGAACCTGCCCCAATTCCAATTGTGGGAATGTCAAGATTTTTGGTGATATATTTTGCTACTATTTCTGGGACTGCTTCAAGGACGAGTGCAAAACATCCAGCTTCTTGAACGGATTTTGCGTCTTCGAGCAACCTACGAGCCTTTTCACAGTTTAGAGCCCTCTAGAACGATGTCCGGTTTGCAGATGTTGGGTCGTTCCAACTAACCTTAATTGCAGTATTTCCTTGAATGCGATAACCTCCAAGAGATGTTTGACGTTGTGGAGTCAGGCCCAAGTGTCCCATTACTGGTATCCCAATGCTTGTGATCTTTTTAATAGTTTCGGTGAATTCTTTGCCGCCCTCTAATTTTATGGCCTACTCAAAAAGGAACAATAGTTTTTTTTTATTTATAACAAGACTCATACGCAGCTCTGCCAATGAAAAGGTAACGATCACCTCCATGTTGCCATCCTTAATAATTCGAATCGCATTCTTCACAGCATCCACGGGGCTCGTTTCATAACTTCCGAAAGGCATATCAGCTATTAAAAAAGGAGATTTTGCACCTCTGGCAACTGCTCGGCAATGATGAATCATTTCCTGAAAGTAAAAAAGGAAAAATAAATGTCTTTGAAGATATATGTGATATAAATACAGCTTGTCTTACTTCAATAGTTATTGGTGTCGTCGTGTCATATCCTAAAGCGACCATAGCTAAAGAGTCCCCAACCAAACATATTTCAATACCTGCTTTGTCTGTGAGCAAAGCTGACGAATAATCGTGGGCAGTTAGCACAGTGATCGGTTCACGTTTAAGATATAATTTTCTAATTGTTTTGATGGTTGTTTTTGGACGAGGCGAAGCAGCTAAAAAGGGCATTAGAGTTAAATGAAACCAACGTTCTTAAAATAAAACTCCATTTTTCAGGAAGTGGAAGTGACTTACTTTTTCCGGGTTCGGTGGGTTGCGAACTGTAAGATTTTTGAAAAGCCCCGAAAAGTGAGAATTTTGGTGGGATGGGAGTCGAATGTTTCTTGTAACTTTTATTCGAGAAATAAACTAAAGAAGGAAAGTGACATATTTTTGATTGATATTTTACTTTTGCCACTAGTTCTTGGATAGCTAAAGCTGTTTTAGTTTGCTTCATGATACTCTGGGGAGATATGACTCATTTTTAAAAATCTGCTAAAAATGTTGCAAGTTTGATAAAATTTACTTTTGATTAATTAAGTTTACTCTTTATAACCCCACAATAAGAAATCTTAGAATATTCTGGTGTCTTCACGTAAGAGTACATCACTGCTGATACGTCAAATGTTGACAAATTTGGGACCTTTAAATAATTGCTATTTTTGATTTTCCGTGTAACGGATCCAAAATATAAATACCAACAATTTCATTTGAATTTGGCCTCAAGTTTGTGTTGCCATAATGTCGTTAGACGCACTCAGGAAACAAGTGCTTTCTAACTCTACAGGCGAGGAACGCGTGGAAGTTAATCAGAGGCATTTAATTGACAAAATATTGGCTCGGTAGCTTAAAACTTTTAACTCGATTCTATTTTTTAATTTCTTGAATTTGCTACAACTTGCGACCAACTTATGCTGTTTCTTCTAAGTTATTCAGCAGAGTTTGTCGTTTTCAGAGAATTGATGCAGAATGCTGGTAATTTGAGCTTTCTTTTTGATTTATTAAATGTTCTAAATAATAAACCCCTTTATTTTTACGCGACAGACGATGCCAAAGCAACCAATGTTCAAATAATATTTGAAACCAAGAAATTGGGAAACACAAAGTTTAACTTTAAAGAAAAATGTATCAAAATACTTTTCAAAAATAATGGATTTCCTTTTCGTCCGGAAGATTGGAATCGTCTGAAGAAAATAGCCGAGGGAAATCCTGATGAGCAGAAAGTTCGTATTTCTTGATTAATCAATGGAATTTTGGCTACTTCAAATGTGAAACATCCTCCTTAATTATCATCTCAATCAGATAGGGGCTTTTGGTGTCGGTTTTTACTCACTTTTCTCCGTTTGTGAAGAGCCATTGTGAGTCCAAAGTTTCATGGTTGCCAATTTCAAACGTTCAGCTGACTAATATTAATTCCGGTTAATATTGAAGCGTGTATTCTGACGGTCAAGGTATGGCATTTTATTGGCGAGGGGATCAACTTTTTGCAAAAAGAGGAGCAACAGATCAGGAAGATAAAGTATGGACTACTTTTTTGATGGATACGAGAGAACCTTCTGAGGTAAGATATGGAATCTTACATCCATTCTGCTTAATGATTCTTTTTACAATTACCTAACTTTTTGTTTTAGCTACCCAACTTTGAGAATTTTGGGCGCTTCTTGGCCACTTCTTTGGTATGGTTTCGCTTGAAAAGTTCTCAACCCTATTTGATCCTTTTTTTTAAACTTGATCTAAAAAAAATTTATTTGATTAATTGAGGGTTTCACCGGAAATCTTCGCGAAGTGACCGTACATGTTAATGAATACCGCTTAATAGCCCTATCGAAAAAAATGTCGATTCCACGTTCAATGGATATAATTTCTGGTTTGAACACATTTTCTCCAAAGAAAATGTTTCAACTTAAGTCTGTTGATGTTCGAAATGTGCAACTAGATGTGGAAAGACTAGTGATAACGCCCAGGGCGAAAACAGTTAACGATTGCCAAATAGAAAATACCACAATATTTCTGCGGATTGCTTGCGGTAATTTAAATGTTCGAGTTTCTAAAGAGTTCTCAGCGGAAATGGAACGAACAACAAAAAAAAAGCCTCCTGGTGAAACTACGATACAAATGCTATTTAGTGGATTTGACGAGCACAGCTCTTCAGGAGAGCAAAGCTTGACGCGTAAGACAAGAGCAGGAGATATCTTCAAAGATTTGCTTCCTTATCCCGACCAGGGCCGAATTTTTATCGGTTTTCCGACCCATCAAACCACTGGCTGCTCATCTCACCTTGCGGCAAGGTTGATTCCAACAGTAAGGCTTTATAAAGCTTGAGCTTTTTAGAGTAAATTCAATGATCATTAAAATCTTTAAATTTGTAGGTTGAACGTGAATCAGTAGACTTGGTGGATAAGACTTTAGCCATCTATAACGAAGAAATGCTTACCGTGGCGGGTATTCTTTCGAGACTTTTATATGAGGATGAATTAAACCAAATATCTCGCCTTTACACTGAAATGATTGGCTCCAACTATTTGGCCGTTGATGAGGCAACCGAATCTATGAAGATGTGGTTGGAGAATCGTGCAGCTCATGCATTAATACATTTTTCCTTCAGGGCCAGTACTCCTAACCAACGAGTGGGGAACATTACGGAAACAACATTTTTCCAATGTTCCCAATCTCTACACATTTTGTCAACTAATGGCGTTAGACCTATTACCAGCGTGCGGCTTCCCAAAAATGAGATGAATGGTTTTATTAAATCTGTTCCTACAATACCAAAGAATATTTTAGAACAATGCGATCCCTTTTTCAAAAAAGCTAAAGAGCAAATGAATTTGATAAAAGAGTTGGATATTGAGGATGTTTTTGTGGAGCTAGGCGATCGGACATTATCTGAAATAGAATTAATCGCTCTTTTCAAATGGTGGATTGATTATTGCACAAAGTTTGGACTGAACGAAAATAATATGAGGAAACTTCTCCGTCTCACCATTGTCAGTGCTACCGGAGGTGGGTTTACAACGTTGGAAAAGTTACACTATTTCTTGAACCCTAAACTTGTACCGCCCGACTCGGAGTTTCCCCCTGATATGTTGCCCTACACAATAACCAAGTCATTCTTGAAAAAAGATCTCGAGAGATGGTTTGGGTACGGGATTTTCGCCAATTGGATAGAGAGTTGTTTTTTTTTTTTAGGTTACAATACTTTATAACCATTTTCTATGCTTTCGAAAAAATACTTAGAAACTTTGTTGAGCTCTCGATGACAGCTTGGATTCAGTACATTGTGACAAAGCCTGAAATAGAAAATTCTCCAAGTTACGCTGAAAAAATCTTGGCGATTATTGCTCGAAGTTGGAATTCGCTATCTAAAGATGATCAGGATTCTATGCGGCAAATTCTACATCAAAAAAGATGTATACCAACAAAGTTTGGCATGAAAGTCCCTGATCGTGCTTATTTTCAGACAGTAAATTTATTTCAGGACCTGCCGGTGATATCTTTTCAAAATCCAAAAGCGGTGTCTGAAAAATTTCTAGTTCATTTGGGCGTTAGAAAGGTTACTTCTGCGGAAACCATCCTGCTTGAACCATCAATATTTATTGAAATACTAAAACTAAAAATTTTTCCAACAACATTAGCACGTAGAGCTTCAGATGGTTTTTGATCGATTGATAAGTCAGGGCAGCTGGGATCATATGCAGCTTGTCAAATATTTATCTTCAGTAGAACTAAAACCGCTCGAAAAGGAGAGATTGAAAATTACACCAATTTGGCCCAAAGAACAATCCCAGGACGAAGAAGAAGAAGCAGGAAAGGATGCAAACCTCCGGTCGATTAAGAGGTTCATAACAACTGAGTTGTACGCCCCATTGGCTGAACTTCGTGAATTGGGACTACCTACAATCGAGTGGAAGGGCAAATGGCGATCAAATAGTGATGAAGGTCTTTATAGGACAATTTTCCCACAATATTTTACATTATTGCCAGTTGATATATAATTATTTCACTTTAAAATCTAGCAAAGTTCCTTCTTGATCTGGGCCTCCTTACCAATCCGCCATTGAAAACCGTTCTTTCCTTAGCTTCACCTCCATCTTCCCCGGAAATTCGCTCTAAGGCGCTTCACTATTTCCTTGAAAAGTTGAAAGATAAATACGCCACTATATATAATCCGGGGGTTGATTTTCCATTTTTACCTTGTATCAACAAGCAAGAATATGCAAAGCCTTCAGAGTGCTTTGCCGATCCAGCATGTATGATAATGGGGTATCGTGCTCTTCATCAAGATATTCGCTCTCGGGCTCAAGAGCTTGGGGTACGAGAACATCCCTCTCGCTCTCAATTAGTAGAAAAACTCTCCAAAGAGCCTCCGAAAAATGAGCAGATAGCGAAGGAAGTCTTTGAATACCTGGCTTCACGACAAGGACACTTTATCGGTTCAGATTGGGAAACGTTAGGTCGCCAAAGATTTATTCCTATTTTAAAAAATAAATTGATTGAATATATTAACCCTCGTGGTTGTTTCTTTAACGGGCGAGATGATAGGTATTTAATTTACGTGGTTAATAATCTCTCGACTTTTTGCAATAAATTATAACCGCCCATATTTTGTTATTTTACTTTACAGGTACAAAGAATTCTTTCCGTATATAAATTTTGGTGACAAAGCAAACAATTTTTTACGAAGTTGTGGTGTAAAACCGGAGCCATCGGCAACCGAGTTTGCTCAACTACTTGTGAGATCATCGCACGAATTTTTGAACGACGATGTTGAAAGATATCTGAGCGTTTTAAGAATGATCGCAGTCAATTTTAATGTAATCAGGCAAAATAGCCAGCTTTACACTGATATGAAGAGATCTGCAATTTTGCTCGGATTCAAAAAGCCTATAAAAGATTCTAATAGCAAGCCTGGCCCTCATGATATTGACCGAACTGACGATGACAATTCTGATAATGTATGTCAACTAGCAATTGCTAAAGACATATTTTTGAATGACAGCTCGACCCATCAAAGAATGTTTAATCCGTTGGTAGCACCGGATGATGAATACATGGAAAAATTTTATGAGGTAATATTGAACTCCTATGGTGCTACCCACAAAGATTTGGAATTATTCTTAACTTCATTGTATTTGAAGGAACTTGGAAGCCCTCGTCTAAGTAACAGTATCCAGGAAAGTTTTATCACTAAAGGAGATCCGAAAATAACTAGGAGATCTACCGAGTTACAAGAAGTGATCAAAGAGCGGGCGGCATTATTTTACTATGAACGAAATCCTAATGAAATTTTGAATGATTATAACTGGGTTGTGAATAAACTTCGGATTCGAGAAGTCGAGAGCATTGAACTCAGGGTGACGCTCATACCTACTCGAGAAAATAAAGTTGAACCAACGACAGCTTGTATATCCCGTGATCGACAACGTGATTTTGTTTTGTCTGTATGTGGTGACTTGGACTATTTAGACATAAGTGAACTCCTAAGCAAACACCTTTACAAGAAGCCCAAGTTGAATGATCAGTGTCTACTGAATACTTGGCTTATAACACCACTCCTAAGTCTTAAGCGCAAAGGCTATCCCGTTGATCGTATTCTAAAGAAACGGGCAGTAACAGAAAAATATATGATTGAGAAAAGCCAATCACCCATACCACCCCCATTATTTGATCAAGATATGTCGGAGTCTTCAATATCCCTTAATTCAAAGGAGAGACAATTGGTCGAAACATTAACAGCTTTGTTTCCCGACTGTGAACCAGATTTTATTAGACACTTTGTCACCACTCAAAAGGCTGCTAGTGTAGATGAAATTGCTATTAAGCTGATGGCAGCGGATTATCCTAAACGTGGCAAAAACGACCCAGGAACAACTAAATCTGGCTGGAAAACGCTTTATAAGGTAACCGAATTAATATCGAATAGTCTGGGTAGAGTTGGAACAACTCAATCAAGTAATGGGACTTATAAAAAATCGCAGTCTGAGGGTTCAAAACCACGCACCCCAGTTCCCATAACACCTGACACAACGGTGGAATTGCGAAATGCTCTTCGTAAAGCGGTTCAACAATGTCGGCCGAATTCCGGAGTTGCGATAAACAATCAAGAGATGGTCCAAGTGGTGAATGAAAGTCAAGCGAGTTATTGTGACGTCATACCTGGTAAAGATATTAAGAATGGGATATTATATCATATATTCGATAGTTCACAAATATTCTGATAATTTTACAATCATTTTAAAAAGGTCATTCGCTGAATTATGTTGGACTTTGCAACGAAATTGAAGTATACGTGTCTAAAGATATCGACGCGGCCCAAGTAATTTATTCAAAGGAAATAACCACACACTTAAACTCCTTTGTAATCCTTCTTAAAGATCTTGGTGAGGTATTTCAACTTGACAACAAAGGCCTTCACGTTTACTACGATGCAGAGGGTCCGACCGTGGCCTTCAATCGAGATAGTTCATTATTTTTCAATTTGCGATATTATCTGGGATTACATCACCATAAAATTCACGATCCTCCCACAAGCGAAGCAATGATTTATTGGTTTATGACTTTTTGCCATGAACTCGGTCATAATTTCGTCAAACTGCACAACTCTGAGCATGAGGTAAAATTCATATTCAATTTACATCAGGCAATTTATATCCGTTCACATGATTTAATTTTCTCCCTTTTTCTTAGTATTACTTCTCCTCTTTTGCGGAGAATTATTTGAGCGCTCTCATTTCAAAAATGAATAAAAGAGGTTTAATTGTATAAAGCCCAGAAAGGGGATGAACATTGTATATTAGAACAAATTTTACAAGAGGATAATTGGTCCCTAGATAATGTAGATATATTTATGTGATATTATCATCAGGTTAAAACGATATAATTAGATTACAGTGTACTCTAATAAATAAATAATGCCTGAAATTTTAATTATGAGGAAGTAGATTTGCTTTTTCATCCAGAGCCTCTTTATTGTCGTCATCACTGTCACTGAAATCTTGTTGAAAATTGCTCTGATTTTTATAAGTAGCGTTATTTTTCGCCTCTAAATTCACATCCTTGGTTTTTCTAACCCCTTTTTCCCCATATTTGGCTTTTGATCTACTTTTTCTCTTTGCCTCTCTCTTTTTAATTTTCTCTCTCTTCATTGCAGATTTACTCAAATCGCCATTATAATATTGATCTAATTTCTCTTTCATTAGTTTTCGTGCGATACCTCGGTTTTCTTGGCGTGATCGCGTTTGTTGACACTACATTAAGAGACATTCTCATGTAAGCAAAGAAAATTGAGAATAGAGTTATTTTAAAAATATGACCCTTACTCGAACCCGAATATTTGTCGGTATATGTTTTAGATCAACACAAATTGAGGTTTTATTAATTTTCTGTCCACCAGGTCCAGTTCCTCTAATAAAACTTTCTGCTAGATCAGACTCATTTAGAACAATTTGAACACGAGATTTTTTATCTGCTTTCGAGCCATTTTTCTTTTTTGAGGACGTGGCTGGTTCGGAATCACTTTCAATTGGAATCTTGTCGGATTGTAATTTTTTTGAAAGATGTTCTCCAGATTGAATGTTGTCAATTGATGATGGCGATAATTTCGAAGACAATGATTTTACAAAGAAGCTAAGATGATTATGCCATTTATAAAATATTGAAGAATTTCGCTGATGTGTCAAAAAGGGTTTAAAGCCTCTTAAATTTTGGTTCCATGGAATTATTTTGATCATTGAAAATAGTAATCAAGGTTTGTAATTATTTGTTTGGAGATTATATAAGCTCTACGTGCGTGATTAAAACGCAACTGGGAAATTATTTTAATAATAAATAGTTTAAACCTTTTAAAAGCATTTTTTGGTTCAAGCCTAAATCAAAACTTTTGAATAAATGTTTTTGCAATGAACAATGAAATTTTCCTAAAAAAACATAAAAATTTGTATTATGCTTACATAGAAAAATCATATTTTAAATATTATACAAAATTTTGATTTTTTATTTTTGCATATATTTTATGTTACAGTATATGACAAACTGTTTTAATTGGCTGAGATTTTAAACATTAAATCTGAGATAGTGGATCAACGTAATTTAAAACAAGAAAAATTGGAAATGGGAGGTTTATATCTTTTAGATTATGGAGCAGGCAACGTTAGGAGTTTGGTCAACGCCGTGAATCTTTTAGGCTATGAAATAAAGTGGGTGAACCAACCATCTGACGTTTTAATTGCTGATGTGAGTAAAATCACTTTATACACTGTAATTTTGTGAAGTTTGAGTGTTTCTTGCTTTGACTGCCCCTGAAACATAGAAACTGATCTTCCCTGGAGTAGGCGCGTTTGGGAATGCCATGCAATCTTTGGTGTCAAAAAAGTACGTCGAACCACTCAAACAATATATTGGCTCGGGAAAACCGTTTATGGGTATTTGTGTTGGGTTGCAATTATTATTCGAAGGCTCAGAGGAATCGCCTGGAGTATCCGGATTAAGTGTAATTCCGGGGATTATACGACGTTTTAATGAAAAAGATGAAAATAAATCTGTTCCGCACATGGGTTGGAATGAGGTTTTTCCGATGAAGGAAACTATCATAGAGAATCAAAAAGCTGCTGACGAATCTCTCAGTTTTGGCATTAAATCTGACTCGGTGTATTATTTTTTGCACTCATACGCAGTACCTTATACCGAGAAAATCCGAGAATGGACTCTGGCTACTACTCAATATGGCACTGAAAGATTTGTGAGTGTAGTACAAAAGGATAACGTTTTTTGCACGCAATTTCACCCAGAAAAGAGTGGCTACGCAGGTCTTAGAATTTTGCGAGCTTTTTTGGAACCAAATAAATTAATGCGAGTAACGGGGGAAACTATCTACAAAAATCCTGTCATGTTGAGTAAAGATCGTTTTACTAAACGAATAATAGCATGCTTGGATGTTCGTACAAATGATCAAGGGGATCTTGTGGTCACAAAGGGTGATCAGTATGATGTGCGCGAACGTAATATCGTTGCCGAAAATAAGAACGGAATCATAAAAAATTTGGAAGCTGGGCAAATACGTAATCTTGGAAAACCTGTAGAGCTGGCCACTCGATATTTCGCCGAAGGAGCAGATGAAATTGTTTTTTTAAACATTACAAGTTTTCGTAATTGTCCACTTGCCGATTTGCCAATGCTTGAAATTCTAAGACTTACATCGGAAACCGTATTTGTACCGTTGACAATTGGTGGAGGAATTCGTGATATCACTGATCCAGACGGCAAATTTCATTCTGCTCTTGATGTAGCTGGTGAATATTTTCGTTCCGGCGCTGACAAAGTCTCCATTGGTAGTGATGCTGTTTATGCTGTGGAAAAGTATCTGGCGAACGGAAAAAGGTGCACAGGAGATACGGCTATTGAAAGGATTGCTGAAAAATACGGATCTCAAGCGGTCGTAATATCTGTAGATCCCAAACGCGTATATGTTTCATCCCCTTCAGATACGCAACACCATTGTGTTAAAATTTCAACACTTGGTCCCACGGGAGAAGCTTATTGTTGGTATCAGTGCACAGTGAAAGGAGGTCGCGAAGGGCGTGATATTGACGTTCATCAATTGGTAACGGCATGTGAAGCAATGGGAGCCGGTGAAATTTTGTTGAATTGTATAGACAAGGATGGAACAAATTCTGGTTATGAATTGGAGCTTATTCGTGATGTTAAAGATGCAATACGAATACCTGTTATCGCTTCAAGTGGCGCTGGAAATGAAGAACACTTTTTTCAGGTGTTTGAAGAGACCAGTGTTGAAGCGGCTTTAGCTGCAGGTATATTTCATCGACGTGAAGTACCCATCCAAAGCGTAAAAAATTATTTAAGTCGAAAGGGTGTTTTAATTAGAGAGTCTGATTGAATTCTTTGGAAAAGTGGCTATAAAATAGATTTCTCTATAATACTAGCTAGATTTATTTTAATCATTTGGTAATTAATCTATCTCGTGTTTATGAATCTTGCCAATTTGAGGCAAAATTCACGTCTTTGAAGTATTTTTTCACCTTTGCTGGGTTGGTTATGAAACTGAATGGCGCTCTTAAAATTTATTAATATTTTTTCAAGTTCACTCGGATTGATAATACTTAGCGCGGGAGCCATTGATATTATCATGCGCTGTACATAAATCAAAAGCATTATTGAGTTAAAAATGGATTTTGAATTTGAAGATCAGAATTAAAGCTTCTCCATACTGAGAATGATTCAAAAGAATTAAAAAGGATATCATTTGGCAAATTTCGCCCCAAAGTTCGTACTATCCCCAACACCGTGCGATCATTTTTGCCATAGATTTGAATTCTTTGTTGAGCTGTAATATTTGTGCTGTTTGGAGCGTCAGGGCTTTCTAATATCGGATATAGAACTATGACGTACGATTCATCATTTCCCTGGTAGCTCAATGTTCGAGGAGGTCGCTCATTTGAATCAATTGGCACAGTTATACTATATTCCTAATTTAAATGAAAGAAAATTTATAGTAAATATCAAGAGAAAATGGCAAAGAAAAATCCTTTATCCATGACCTTAACCGGAAATTCCCAAGCTCCAAGAAACTGCTCCAATAAATAGGGTATAATGGACAAACTCGTGTGCTTATTCGACAAAGTTGTGGTTCCTGAAGTTTGGCTCACCGCAAACAAATTAATATCAACCATTGACGGAAACAAAAGTTTGTGATCTTGTTTTACCCAATCCCAAGGTTAAAACAAGATTTTTTCATGGAAATCAGATTGGCTCATTTGTCAATAAAATTCAAATTGCAAATGTAAATTATGAAATAAATTACCATGATCTACTGTGTTCGCTGAACGGAAATTATCTATGCACACCATCCTCCATTCTGCATTACATTCGTTCACCATCATCAATGGATCATTACCCACATCGAAATTCAAAGGCGGTTTGGTTATAGAAAAACATACGAATGCCCCAAAGTCGGAACAATCAACGACAGTATCCATAGGCAAATCAACGATTGCTGTGAGGATGATTTTTCCAGCCGAGGATGGGATAATCTCCACACATGTGGATCGCGACCTTGATATTGCAGTGATTGAAGGATTTAGACCTTTGAGATATGGAGTCAAATGGACATCATATACGTCGGTGCTTTAATACATTTGAATTATAGTGAGTATGAATAAGTAAAATTTTTTAATTTAAAAGCCATTCAATATCATACCTGCTAACGTTCTTGATAACTGATTCAAGCAATATTTGATCTCCTAACTTTGTCCCTCCAAAGCATGCTCTTGCTGAAAATATTGCCACATATTGTTTTTCAGCTTGATCCGATTCATTATTTTCATTTAAGGGAGCCGTTTTCCCATTACCAGAAGATTCACAATTACGACCTTGGATTGGGGGTAAAAGTGGTAGCAATTTGATGTGTGACTTCTGTTGCAATAAATGATTTCTCCGGATGTTTTTTTGGTGGGATGGTATGAGAAATTGCCTATAGTCAATGGTGAAGGAATCGGAAAGTGATTGTAGAAACTCCTCGCATTGTATTAGGGTATTATACTTTTGTTTAATCTAAATAACCCTTAATTTGTTAAAACCAAAGTATTTAAGTTTTAAATTATAGAAAATTTTTAGACATAGACATTTCCTTACTATGTCTTTCATCTTTTTGATCCTCGCCTGTTCATCGACCACTCTTAACTTCAAAGATTCTAATACTGAGTTTAGATAAGGACCATTGCTCTCTGCAGTCCCTAGTAACATGGATTAGGTTCAAGTATTGGTTACTGATTAAAAACGCTATAAATACATTTGTTACAGAGTGAGCATCAAGAACCTAACAATTCTGGAAATGTCCCGGGCGTAATCTGAGCTTTTCGAGAGTTCAGATCATGTATCTGCCAAGTAGTTGTATTATCAAGACTCAAAATTGGTAGCGTTAATACTTGATCATATCCAGAATTTAAAAAATCACCGTGTGCACATATATATTCGTTAGAGAACCCTAGAAGGAATTAAAATGTATCAACTTATTAATAATTAAAAAATTCACAATTTGAAAAACCTTCGAGGATGCTCCCATTTTCAATATTGATCAAGACGTGTGCGCCATCTTCAAGTTGTACGGTCAACACAGTATTACATCCAACACAATCTTCATGAGGATAAATTTCTTCACTATATAGAGTTAGACGATATCACAGTAAATCTTTCGAGCTAAGAATGTTGAATTTCAGCTGTCTCAACTTACAGCCATATTGGCTTTCCTGGTATATCAATACACCATACTGGTGTGGCCCAATCACCTTTTGAAATCCCATCAGAAAAATCCCCAACAGGACTTGATTTTAAACAAATAATCTGTTGCTGCAACGTCCCTACCAAGATTGTTCTGGGACCTTCAGTATAAGTAGAACTAACTGGTAAAATACATGTCGCATTTCTTGCGTAGGTCCCAGGTATCCCTTTAAAGTTTTTCGTCTCATCAAATGCCATTTCCACCTCACTATTAAAATTAATGAATTTGACAGAAGATTCATTCAAAGGACAATGTACAATCAATTTGCTCGATAAAATTTCAGAGGTGGCAGGATTTGAAGTAATATTTTCAATGTAGTCTTGATGATCATCCACAATAACTCCATATACGAGGTTGGCAAAGAGAGAAACTTTAGTAATCACCGCGTTGTTTTCTAAAATTGGCCGCCATAGGATGATGACGGTGTTGGCATCACTAAAAATGAGATCTGCGCTTGAGGGATCAACGGGTTCTTGAAAAACAAACACGACTGAAGGACCATTCAGAATTGTGGCGGCTAAAATTCATCACACGACACAACATCTGGCAGGTTAATCAAAATATAGCGGAAAATTCTGTATCAACATTTAACTTTTCCTGCAATCTTACCACAGAACATGCCCATTTCTACTTCATTTTTTGTGAATTTGATCTCCCATGATTTAGCGAATTCACCCAGGCGATACAATTGAAACTCTGTTTCGCTAGAGTTGCACAATAATACAAAAGGAGCAAGGCTAAAGTAAAGGGAGTCAAAAACAATAAAATTTCAGTTTGCCATAATTAATTTGGTTTTTTATATTCAATAATTTGAAAAATATTGATCAAGAATATATTACATTCCAAAAGAATAATCTGTTACGACTGATAAGGCAGTGATGTTAGGGTAGAGGTAGGCTTGGAAAGAAATTTAAAAAAGATGACGTAAGGTCGAAGGAGACAAAAAAAATTTCGACGCTGTTTAATCTTGAGTTAATTCAAACGAGTGCCCCTTACTGATTCCGAAAATTGCATTCTTTTTTTTTACCTTGGGTGGGGTTGACAATCGACGTTCCTTGGGTGAGCCAACAACACGTGTTTTTACTAGTTTCTTCACGATTTGCAACAAAATATTCATATTGTAACCCTCCTTCAGAATTAACGAAAACCTTGATCAAAGAAGACTGAAAAAAACAGACATGCTGCTCTCGGAAGTTTTGAAAAGCACAAGAATATTTGAAGGGATAGAACATTCTTCTGCATAAAAAGCTGTAATTTTCAGAGACTTTTGAATTTAATTTGCCAAACGCGATATTTTACCTTCTGTTTTTTTGATTATGTCTGATCCCATGATTAGAATGAAATTCTCATGAAATTTTTTGATTAATTTATTTTAAATAAAACTGGCGTCTTTATAGAAGAAATCGAAATTTTCCATACCAAAATAAATAAGCAAAATGGAATTAAGTGAAGAAAAAAATTATAAAAAAATATTCTATAGAGGTCGCATGATCTCGTCATAAATGAGTTCTATTTTTAATGCAGGGAAAAATTGAGTAAATTAGTTACATGTAGATTTTGTCACTAGAAATAAATATTTGAAGGTAAAATTGAAATTTACGTTTCAATTGCTCCTTTGATAACTGATCTTTATGTTTATCAAAGTCGAAGAATGATTCGGGAATAGGGCTTGCTGCTGGCTCATCCTCAGGATCATGATACTTTAAAGTATTGGTTCACCAGAAAAATTCAAATGATATTGATCAAACATCTAATTTACTGAAGAACACAAATAAAGATAGTATCCGAATTAACTCACAGGTTCCAAGTAAGGATGTTGCAATGCCTCTTCAACATTAATTCTTTTCGTTGGGTTAAAAGCTAATAATTTCTCCAACATGTCGAGAGCCAAGGGATTAGCATTTGGAAACATATGAGTAAAGGGAACGCGTTTTTTGAAAGGAAGGCTGCGAATATAATCACGTGCCTAAATTAAAAATCCAAATATTTTAAGGGAATTGAAAGATGTAACAAATTATGATTTTATGAATGGGAAACAAAAAAAGTACAAGTTTCTAAACATACTCTTCTGCTTTTTATCCCATAAAAGTCTTCCATTGTTGGTGTCCCAAGTACGTCAAGAATCAGAGTAAGTTGATGATGATAATCTCGTCCAGGGAACAATGGCTTTCCGCTCAACATTTCTGCCAAAATACAGCCTACCGACCAAACATCAATAGCTTTTGTATACTCTTTAAAGGTTAACATGATTTCAGGTGCGCGATACCATCGCGTGGCCACATATTCAGTCATGAAGCCACTGTGCTCGTCGCTAGAGTTAGCACTTCTTGCCAAACCAAAATCGCAAACCTAAATTTTGGTTTTATCCGTGATAATTGTAAAGGTGTGTGATGCTAATTTAATTTTTTAAAAAGGCCCATTCAGTTCTTCATAAAAAAAATAAGTGAGGCTAACCTTTAAATCACAATTAGCATTAAGCAACAAATTACTCGGCTTCAAATCACGATGCAAAACATTAGCTGAATGCATGGCCTTTAGTGCACGGAGAGTCTGATAGATAAAGTATTGACAATGATCATCACTCAAATCTTGGGTGCGAATAACACGATGCATATCCGTTTCCATCAGCTCTTGAATAAGGTAGCTGCATAAAAAATTTCCATATATTAAGTGGATGATGGGATAATTTTATTCAATTGTTCATTTTCAAGATTTTACTCACACTTCAGTGAATTTTTCCAATGTTTCTGGCTTAACAATATCCAAGATCGCGATTATCTATTCCAAAGAAATAAATTCCTCAGTCAAAGAAAATTATTACTCGAAATTTTAGTACAAGCACCCATTGACTCACGTTTTCATGATTGAAATAACGTAACAGCTTGATTTCTCTGAGCGTCCGCAGACAAAACATTGAATGATCAAAAGGGGTTATCTTTTTAATAGCAACTTTCTGACCTGTAGGTTTGTGAAGTGCTGAGCTACATATAAAAATAAAGATTGTAATATTTTCGAGTCTGTTTCCAAAATTTCATCAATTATAAAGTAACGGCTTCAAAAAATATAGTTTTTGTTAATCTATTTTTTTACAATGACAGTTGTATGAATCCAACCATCATTCAGAGGCTCCTTAAAATTTGCATTGAAAGTTATCAATTTTGGAATGCTTTAAAACAATGTGAAACATACCAAACTACGCCATAAGCCCCCTCACCAACGACATCCAATACCTCATAATTTTCTCCGACGTTAAAATTTAATTTTCGTTGTGAAGAGTTCCTATTAGACATTTGTTAATCGAACAGATTTGGTATATATTATAATATGAAAAGAAAGCCCGCTGAGCTTGTCTATCTGATAATATATAAACAAGGATTAGGGTCGCACGAACTCGAAAATTTCCCGACTGGTCGACAAAACAAGTTTTTTTCTGAGAATGTACGCGTTGTTGTATTTTTTACACACATTAATATGAATCCGGCCAAATTTTTGCTTTTTGTCTCTAATTAAACTATTCACGGTTATTGCTATCAAACAAAATAAAAGACAAAATTTGAAAATCACTGTAATAATTACAATAATATACGTGTTAACTATTTGTTGTATATTCTCGGATTAATTAGCATATTTCCAATTTATTATTTAATTAATATTAATTATCTATTAATAACAATATTTTTTATTTAACTTATTTTAATTAATCAAAGATATTGTGTTATAATTAATAAATGAAGTTATTTATTAATTATAGAATAAATAATAGTTCAATGTTAACAACTTAATATTATTAAAAAAAACTTATTAATATAAATAACATTAAAAATAAAAATTAATTAATTTAAATAATGATAAAAAAAGAAATCTGCAAAAAAATAGTTAATAATAATATTTTTAATAAAAAAATAATAATTTTTACAATTATTTAGATTATAATTGTTTATTAAAAAAATAAATATTTAGTTAATTACAATTATTTAATAATTAATTTTTATATTTAAAACTAATTTTTAAAATAATTATTTAATTAATATATCTATTTGATTTATGTCAATTTTAATTTTAAAATCAATAATTTCGAATTTTAAAAATTATTATTAATTCAAAATTTTATGTTTTTTAATTTTGTAAATATTATATTTATAATTAAAATAAAGCAAAAAAACCATTTAAACAAAATATTTTATGAGAATTTTTTTTTATATAATACAAATTTAAAAGTTTTTTTTAATCAAAATTTTATTTAAAAAACACATTAAAAACATTTTTTACAATTATTGCAAAAAGTTTAAAATATTTAATAACAAACCAATAACAAAAATTTTTAATTATTATTATTGTTTAAAAATAAAATAAAAAACTCTTTTTTTTTATTGATCTTTAAACCACAAAAAAAATATTTCGATTGTTTTTTTCTTATTTAATTTTTTATAAACTATTTCTTTTAATACATTTTTATTAACACAATAAGCATTTTTGTTATAATCATAATTAAAGAAAAAAGTAAAAAAAAATTTGCTTTGGTGCTAAAAAAAAATATTATTAAACATAATTAAACAAAAAGATTAAAAAATTTAATATTAAAATATTATTATTAAATTTTTCTATTAATAATATAAATATAAAAATTTTTAAGTCTAATAATTTTTCTAAGAAATTTGGATTTTAAAACAATAAAATAGATAGTTTTTATAATAATACTAATAGTAAATTAAATATTAAAAACATAAAAAATATTATATTAAAAAAACTAATATTATTTGAATATAAAATAGCAAAATTAAATAATATTAAAATTTACCAATTAAATAATAGCATTAACAAAATAATTTAATAATTACAAGAATACCAGAAATTCCAAAAATACTAAAAATACTAAAAAATACTAAAAAAAAATTTAAGAATTTTAATAAATTAAACTTTTAAACTTAAAAATAATTTTTACTTTATAAATATATTATTTAATTATATTAACAAAAAACTTGTAATTAATTTAATAATTTTATTAATAATTTATTAACTTAAAACTGCTTATAAATTTCAAAAGTCTAAAATATAATTATTAAATATTATTATATTAGATTAATGGTTTTTAATTATAATTAAAACACTAATTTTATTATTATTATTATTATTTATTTTGTTTTGTTTTGTTTTGTTTTGTTTTGTTTTGTTTTGGTTTGTTTTGTTTTGTTTTGTTTTGTTTTGTTTTGTTTTGTTTTGTTTTGTTTTGTTTTGTTTTGTTTTGTTTTGTTTTGTTTTGTTTTGTTTTGTTTTTTTATTGTTAAATTAACTTGTTATAAAGAATAAGTGTTAAAATTATGCTATTAAAAATTTGTTTAATAAAAAATATGTAAAATTAAAAACTTATCAAAAGTTAAATAATTTATTAAAAAGTTAATAAATATGAAAATAAGTTTGCTTAAGCACAAAAAAAGTTAAATATTAAGTATTAAAAATTATAAAATTATTAAATTTATGTTTTTTATACAAAAAATTTAAATTAAAAATTTTTAAATTAACTAAAACTATCAAATTATATTAAAAGTTAATAATATTAAATTACAAAATATTAGCCAATAATTTTATTTATAATTTTAATTTTGTTATAATAAAATTAAAAAAAATTAATTTATTAAATAATATAATATTATAAAATACTTATATTTATTAAAAAATTCAATTAAACAATCTGATTTTAATTTTAAAAATAACAATCAATTTTTTTTTTTTTGCATAAAAAATTTTAATTTTTGTGTTTTTAATAAAATTAAGTTTTAATTTAATAAAACTTTATGACTATTATTTTTTTATGATTCTTAAATTTATATTTACATCTAAATTAAGCTTAAATAAAATTAAAAAATTGATTATAAAATGTAATATTATTTTAAATACAGATTTAAAATATATAAATATATTTTTTTTTATTAATACGTTTAACGAGTGAAGTCCAACTGCTATCTAGTACATAGAACCAAACTAAGAGGCTCAAACTAAACACAGTTTACGCACTTACTATATGTGGCTAGCCACTCAGGCCAGACAAGACAACACTACACACCTATATCAACACTAGGACTACCATTCAGACCAGAGAAAAAAATGTAAGACCTGTGATGGCCAAAATTAACAGCAAAAGAGCCAGCAACGCCAAGCATCCTTACCACTTTATCAGGCAACAAAGAACCCAAGCAACAAGACAAACCAGAAAACAAACCATCATCCCCAACCAGACCAGTCTTCTCTATTCTCACCCTAAATGCCAATCTCGCCAACCAGGCTTTAGAGTGATGTAGCTCAACCAAACACCCAACAAAACCAACCACAGTGCTAACAGCCTCCTTCTTACTATCCAAAATTTCCACTGCCTCTTTACACCACTCCCTCAGCACAAACTCTTTACACAGAACTGAATACAAACCAACATCCAAAGAACACCAACCAAGAGATTGCAAAACAGCAAAGAATGACAAGCCATGAGGACTGACCACAGATAGCCAGTCTGAATACGCTGTGACCAGAACCTCCTTGCAAACCTCTACATTATAAGAACACGTGAAAACATGGTCTAGTAACTCCATCTTATGACACAATAAGCACAGCACACCAGGGTACAGTTTATCATACAAACATTTCCTAACCGCCACAGAAAGCCATTGGTGCACAGCCTTCATCAGATACATGCAAAGACAAGAAGACCTCTGACTAGTAAAACCAATAAACATATGTGAATCGGGATGCCACACCCTAACAGTAACATCCCAATCCACGGCCTCAATCAGCACATCAAAAATCACATCACGGCCAGGTCCTGTCTCCCACCATGCACAGCAAACAGATTTATACAAATTCCGAACAAAATAACAAGTATTACTAGAGACTGGTGTATTCTTAGCAACTAAAAAGCACTTCTGGACACCAACAGGCAAAGATAAATGAAAAAAAACAGCATCCCCAGTAGCAGCATCAGCTCTAACATTACCAACAACTCCAGAATGCCCTTTGACCTTAACCCAATGTACAGAAAGATTCTTTTCATAAACCAAATCAAAAATCTGGCATCTCTCCAACCAACAAGAGGAATGGAAATCAGGCACGGACAATGACATTTCAGAAATGCACACATCAATAGCCACTTGGCTGTCAGCATGCACGATCACTGTACAAGAAGACGGAACACACTCTAAAGACAAAGCAATGGCTTGCAGTTTGGCCATAGTAGAAGACAACAGCCCATTAACACTAATGCCAATACTCATATCAATAACAGAAAAAAAGGCCACCACACCACTGGCAACATCAGCACTACCCAAATTTTTTAACGAGCCATCTGTAAAAACCTCAAACAAGTCAGACCAAACCTCATGCAACTTACTAACAACTACAAAAAACTCCTTAAAATCCAAAATGCTTACTCCAGAAAGGCAAGTAGACTTCACAGAACCGGCCAGCGAGGCTCCAATGCCACAAAAAAAATCAGACACAACCATAAACCAGTGAAGAACAGGACCCCTTGGCCCCAGTTTCTTCCAATGCCGAAAAGTCGCCCAACTCATAATATGCCCCTTTTTGTCAAACAATCTATCACCAAAAGCCACACCAAAATGCTTCAAAGAATAGACTGAATTGAAATGCAAAGAACTCTCCAAGATAGAGAACACAGGAAAATTACTAGGACTACAGAAAGCATTAGGCAATCTATTTGACAGAGATAGCTCATTGCACAGAAAAATCTTAACCATGCCCACCAGAAAATTGTTCACAGGGCTAACACACAACCTAATAGGAAACTGCAAAGGATTCAAAGGAGACCACTCTAGAACCTGCAAATCAAAAAGTCTGTGCTTAAACAACTGGCCAAGAATACTAGAAGAGTTGGAAAATGAAATCAAGGCAGCCAACTTCTCTTCAGACTGCACCTGCTCAAAAAACTTCAGACCATATAAAGACGGATAACACAGAGCCTCATTGAAGAAATCATGGGACAAACCAGTTTTAGACTTAAGGCTCTTCCTCAACATCACATCCCATTTGTTACACACATTCAACAAGACAAAGCTGAACTGAGTGCAATAGCTAACAATAGGCTGCAAGATGGCTGATACCAGATACGAGAACTGTTTATCAGTAATAGCCTTCCTGAGAACCACATTAACAAAAAAACAAACATCAAAATGCACCTTGGCCACACTTGGCTTTGAAAGCCCTTTAATGAACAAAAAAATACCCAAATAGTGATGAGCTTTACCCTTTTTAGCTATTGAAACAGGCAGACCATTAATACTCAAAGAAGCAATTCTAACACCTTGATTGATCGGGATGGCCACAGTCTTCTCATTGTTGATGGAAATATCATTGATAACAAAAAACTCACTTGCAATGTCCAAAATATTCTAAGTAGCAGCTTGATAATTCCCAACCCAAATTGTATCATCAACAAAAGCACCAGCTGCAAAATAGGATGACAACCCGCCATTGCCCTCAATTTGACCTGATTTCAAAATGAACTTGGAACTTATCCGATACCCAAAAATCTGTTCATGTCTTTTAACCTCACACAGAAGTGGATCGTAAAAAATTCTCTACAAAAGGGGTGAGAAAACTTCACCTTGATCCAAACTATCACAAACATGATACCCATCAGAAAGACCAAAATCAGTCATCACCCTGTTGAACCTACCCTCATGTATACTACCAAAAAATCTGATGAATTTGTTACACATCTTAATCCTCTGCAAACTAGCCCTTAAATAATGCTACCCAACAGAATCATATGCTTTTTGCATGTCCTGCAGAACCAGCCAAAGTTCCCTATCCTTCTTAAGAGCATCCTCCACAACCGCCCCAACAGCAAATACTGGAGATTGTATAGATGTGCCCTTCAACACAGAGAAATTGTCACCATAGAGAACACCAAACTTACCACATACGAAAGAAATCTGATCAGACAGAACCTTAGAGAGAATCTTCCTGACAGTTTCAATCAGAGCAATGGGACAAGTGTTCATAAAAATACCATCCCAATCATATGGCTTAGGAATCATCAACACCCAGGCCCTTTTTCAAAAAACAGGCACCCCACCAATGAACAAGCAAGCATTCAGCAAAACCAACAGACATCTCAGAACCATCTTATCACTATGCTTCCACAGTTCATTGGAAATACTAGACAGGCCAGTGGCCTTACCATCAGGCAGATCACCCACCACCAGAAGCAACTCCTCCATAACTATCTCCCTCATAACACCAGAAAAGGCATCATTCCTTACATAATCCAACAGCATGTACTGGCAAACCCAGCATTTAGACAATGATTGAGGTATAGTGCGAATCTTTGTCCACCCCATCATGATCTCATCCACCTTAAACTTTATCTTCTTAGGTTCCAAAACCAAGTCATCATTAATCACCAAATGATCAAGGACCACCTTACAAAAAGACTGGTCCAAAACACTTCAGTTCATGCCACCCTTATTAGAAGCAAAGCTCTCCATGTGCTTTTCTATAGCTTTCCTAATGGAAGTCTCTTCAGCCAACTTTGACTTAAACATTTTCGACCTTCTGTATTTTTTACGAACTGATAACAAATGCCTAAGAAGAACAACACTGTCCCTACCCAAGATAACCAAGTCAAAAAAAGTGCTAGCCTTGGTCTCGTCCAAAATGAACCATTTTCTCACAAGACAATCTACTCCAAGCATGTCACCAGAACCAATCTTACTAACAATCTTAGCAACAAATAGCTCAAGCCCAAAAAATTTCAAAGAATGTTTATTCCTAGGGCACTGAAACTCACTAAACCAATGCCTTATAAACACTTCATCAGCTGACTCAACCATCCCTTCCTCCAAAATTGCCCACATAGTATTTAAATTACCACCAGCTTTGGCCTCAGAAAAAAAGTCTTTGACTAACAGAAGTTTATCTGAAACACAATTCTTGAACTTACTCCATTTGGCAACATCCGCATTCCTAATTCTGAACTTCCAACAATCCTTGTTAGCCTGCTTGTGCAAACTATTCAACTGAACATTCAAGAATTCACCCAAGTCAATTGACACCATGACAGCACTGTAATCCGTATCAAAAAATTCAGAAACAGGTCCAATCCAATACTTAGCAACAGCTGAAGATAGGTTTTTACTAACAAAAATGTAATCAATAGTCTTCTCAACCCCTCTTGAATTGCATCATATAGGTGTTTCAGCCAAACAATGGCCAGCAAAAGAATTGACTAAACCCAGACCCAAGCAAAACTTAAAACTCACACTTCTTCCAGATTTGCTCTCATTAAAATCCCCACTCAACATGATAAAGATGCTGATATTGACAGCCTTAGCAATAAAAGAATTAACCTCAGACGCCTGACTAAAACAAGTGCCAGAAGAAGCACCAGCATACAAACCAAGCACAATTACCGAGAGCTTGCCTTTGAACAAAAGTCGCACAGAAACAACCCAACCAGGGATCTCTTCAACCTTAGAAATATGGTGAGCCAGAGAGTTGTTCATAATCACAGCAACACCAGCACCAAGATAACTAACATCCAAACCAAAAGTAAAAATCCGAACCTCATCAAATTTATCCTTGATTCATGGCCCAGCAAAAGACCTCAACTTTATTTTAGAAACAAAAGAAACCATATTCCCAGAACTCACATCCCAACAAACAATATCTGCTTGCTTTGCAAGAATGTTGATACCTTGAACATTGCATGTCGCAAATTTCCAGACCAGATCACTCATTGGGATGAAGAAGGAACATAGAAACCAGAACCAGAACACAAGAGATCCAATCTTACCAGAACTGAACCAATCAAAGCTTCCAGAGCAGACATCTTAGATTTCAGACCACCCACCTTAGAGGTTAGAACCTTTAAACCACTTGAACTAAGAACAGCATCAGACACATTAGCACCAAAAACAGAGGGTATAGACAAAGTTAACCCACTATCCAGAGCCATATCTGTTTCCACAACTGAAACCACAGACACAGAAACATTCAAAGGGGAAACACGAGAGGAAGGCACCAAGAGCACCAACTCAACAAAACTCAATTTTTTCATAATACCAGAAACCTGGTCAGTTAAGAGTTCTAAAAAGCATTCCAAGAACACCAAACAACCACCTAAATCAGAGACATCAAGAGATCCAAAGGACATTGAGAGAGAGTTTATGCCTGAGGTTGAACCAACACCAGAAGTATCCAAAAGAACCATACAAGAAGAAGAGTCACCGGCAACCTGAGCCCATGTCTTGTCACCAAATGAAACTGGCCGCACAATAAAAGCCATCCTTTTCTTATATATTCTGGCCAGACGAACCCAATTCTAATCAAAAACCACCCACCTCCCATAACCACCAGAATTCTCACTCATCAAACAGTTAACAGAAATATGACCAAATTGTTTGCACTGACTACAACAGGCCAAAGAAAGACCAGCCCAATGCAAACTTACACCCTTGAAAATAGGAATTGTGCCAATAGCAGCCAACTTGGACACTTCATTACCAAAACAAATTACAGCACACCTATCACAAACATATAAACTAAGATTGTGGCTGATAAAACAAGACTTCCCACCATAGGATACTAACAAATTGGAAAGATCATGAGCAGTGGTGTCCACTAGAAAAGTGTATAGCAATGCTCGATGTTGATCCCTAGATATCTATGTTTGTTTATCATTGATTGTCAAAGCCACATGCACAGAATTCTTTCCCATAAAAATAGACCACATAGAAACAACCTGATTGGCAACTTTAGACAACTCAAATTCAACTAGGGCCTTTTGTTAAAGACCAATTAGCTGTATCTTGATAGACACAATCTTGTCAAATTTAGAGAAAACTGATTCCACTGCCAATCTGGGAAGATCTACTGAGATCTCTTTGATGATCACCTCTTGATCTGAACAGTTGTTTGCTTTTCTGACATCATCATTAACTAAAATTTTTTTACAGATTGCCATTTTCCTAGTCTTATTCAAACTAAATTCTGATGTAAAAGATAATCTAATAATACCAGAAAATTTTGAGGGAGTGGAGGCTCCCCCAAAACCATCAACATGATAAAAGATTTTTTTTAATGAAATTAATTTATCACTAACTAACTTGCCAGGCACTGCAAAAAGCTCAATATTAAGCATCAAAGATTTTGTTGTATTAAAGTTCCGCATTTCCAGGGCATGTGATCTAAGCAGTGGCAACTGATTAGACCCAATATCCACACAAGAAGGAAGATCCAGCACAACATCGTTATCACTTATATATTCGAACGAAGGTTACTTCAGAGGGTTGCCCAGCACAAATGTCTGAGTGCGAGTTTTTCTTGGCATTGTCTTATCCATGTTGTCATCTCTACCTGATTCTGCATAACTGGTTTCCTCGGCAATTGTGTTCGCCATATTTTCAATGTTCGAGAGATCACTTATACTGCTAGTGACACTGTTAACTTTACTTCCCCAGGATATCCCAGGCTTAACACCAGCACCACCAAGATTTTCCAAGTCCAGAGGGCCAGCAGACAAGTCAATCACAACACCAATGACAGGCTTCTTTGGCTTCTTGTAGGATACACCTCGAGAGTACACCGTATCCACACGCTTGCTTTTTGTACTTTGGCAGGTCCCCAAACCAGCCGAAATTGACCCAGAGCTACCAGCAAAAAAGCCCACCAGTTCCATCGTGACAAACGGAGATGTAGTAGAAGAAATAGCTAATAGGGACTAGGGAAAAAGGGAGGAAGAAAAGCGAATACTTCAGAAATATCTATGCTCTTGTTGTGGTCAGGGAATTGACAAGAGAAAGATATAAGTTATAAATATACATATAAATTAAAAAAAAATTTATATTTTTAAACACTATTATCAAAGATTTTTGTTGTTTTTATTTAATATTGTTAATGTTAAATTGTTGTTAAATTTATTGTTAATGAAAATTAGTAAATTTTTAATAAGTTAATTTATCTTCAAAATATTTTTTTATATTTTAAATTATTATTACTGTTAAGTTTATAATAAAAAACTTAATTTTATATCAATATTTTTATATAATTACTTTATAATAAAATTTAATTTTTTTACAAGAATTTTTATTTGTAAACTTTTTAATAATATGTAGTTATTTTGTTATAAAAATCAACTTTTATACAAAAATCTCAACTATAAACTACTTAATAATATAAAAAACAATTTAAAATATAAAAAATATAAAAAAAATTGTTTTTAATTAAACTTAAAATTAATAGTTATTTAATTTTAAAATTTTTAATCAAAATTATGAATTTTGAATAATAATAATTATAATAAAAGTTTGGTTTTCAAAGTAAATTTATTGAATTAATTTGTAATAACTAATTGATTATTCAGTTAAAATTCTAAAAATAAAACAATTTCTTAATAAAAAAGCTCTTATTTTATATAATTTATTATAGTATTATTATCTAATTTTATTTTATTTTTTCACTAATTTTTTAGTAAACTAAAAATATATTTTGGCAAATCACAAATTATTTTCTATAAATTATTAATTATTTTAGTAAATTGTTAAATATTTTATTAAATTTCCAAATATTTTGGCAAATTCTTAAATATTGTATAGTTTAAAGTATTATATAATCTAATTATTACAATTAATTATATTTGTATATTTATATAAATTAAATTATTAATTGAATAATAATATTTAATAATTTGATAAAATAATAAATAATAAATAATAACATATATTAATTAATAATAAAAATTATAAAAATAATTTTATGTTAATTAATAACTTAAATTTTTACTAATAATAATAATTACAAAAAACTTGAATTTAAAATTATTGTAAAAAACAAAACCATATTTAGATTAATTATAAATTATAATTAAAAAACCAAAAATTGAGAATTTTAATTATTAATATTAAATTTTGAATTATAAATTTAAAACTTTGTAAAAACAATATTTATCATATTATTATTATGTTTTAATAATTTAATTACTATTATAACTATTAGTATATATATTAATAATAATAATTATTTATTAATCAATTTTTAATATTACTATTTAACAACAAAAAAATTTTAAATAACTTAATATTAAAATTTTTTTCTTGTTGATCTTTTGATTATAATAAAAGCATAATTTTTTTGCAAAAAAATAGTTTTTTTTATTCTTTTTTCTTTTTTATTTTTTAACTATTTTTTTTAATATATCTTTATTTATGATTATAAAATTAATAAACTTTTTTGCTGATAAGTCTAGTTCTGTTTTGGCTGAATTGAAAATTTAGTCTAATATTAAAAACACTTACTTTTGTAATATATTTTATAAAAAGTCAAAAAAGTTTGTTATTGGTAATAAGATTGTTAAGTTATTTGCTGGTTTTTTAAATATTAATAATATAGAATTTAATAGCTTTGAATTTTTAAAGTCTTAGAGCAGCAAAATTAATAGTAAAATAAGCTGTATTAATAAGATTTTAAATATTAAGAATATAAAAAACATGTTTGTTAAAAAAACTTACTATATAAATTTGAACTCAAAAATAGATGATGTAATAAATAAAGTTATGTTTAGAAAAACACATATCAAAATATATGTTTTGAATAATAAGCCAGAGAAAATTTTTTTTAATAATTTGAGTAGTAATAATGATAATATTTTAATACTTTTAAATTTTAAATTTATTAGCTCTAAACAATTACTATTGGCCAAATTATATATCTAAATAATAAAATTTTAATATAGTAAAATTTTTTGTATTAAATATTAAGCTTTCTGCTGTATCTAAAAAAACTTTTAATAATAAGTTAATGACAATAAAAAAAATTTTATCATGTTAATAGTTTTGAAGAGATGTTTATTTTTTTAAAATTTTCAGAAATTATTAGATTATCTTTTATATTATAATTAAATTTGAATAAAGCTAAGAATTTGGCTATTAGTAAAAAATTTTTGGTAAATACTAATATTAAAAAAATAAATAACTGCTTAGAATAGAAAATAATTATTAAAAAATTTCTGTTGATCTTCCTAAATTAGCTATGGAATCAATTTTTTTAAATTTAACAAGATTGTTTCTGTTAGATTACAGTTTATTGGTTTTTAGCAAAAAGCTCTAATGAAATTTGAATCAATTAAAATTGCTAATTTGGTTATAGTTAAGTGGTTTGTTTTTATAGATAAAAATTTTATTTGTATAATAAAAACTGTAAATAATAAATAAACATAAGTATTTAAAAATTGTTATTGAACTTTATTTTATATGTTGTTAATTAATATTAGTATTCATAATCTTTTTAGTTTGTTAGTATTTTATAATAAAAAAACTTGTTTTATTGGCTGTAATTCAAAAATATATAGACATAATAAGTATTTTGTTATTTGTTTTGCTAACAAAACTGTCAAAAAATTTGCTATTAGTTATGTTTTAATGTTTAAGAATGTAAATCTACATTAAACTGGCTTGTTATTGGCTTGTTATGTTTAATGTAAACAGTTTAGTTATGTTTATAATAGGTGTTTAACTAATAAAAATTTGAATAATCATGACAGAAAGCTTGTTATCTTTTATAATTGAGTTTAATTAACCAATATATATAAAAAAAAACAGATTTCAATTGTTTGTTCAATTTTATTTGGTAATAAAACATAAGTATAAATTTTTAATATTTCTCTTTTTCTTATAATATTTTTGGTTTTTGTTGATATTAGTTTGTTTTTAGATGTTAAAACTTTTTTTTTAGTTTTAATAAAAGTAAATAACAGATTTATTACTTTTAAGTATAGTTTTGCTGATTTTGTAGAGCAAATTAATAAGTTGATTAAGAGATTAGATATATTTAAATTAATAATTTCTTAGCTTAGCTTTTAATATTAATTGTTAGTAACTCTTTTATTACAAAATTAAGAGGCAAATATAATAATAAGTAGAAATTTGAATGATAAAAATATTATAAAAACAGTGTTTTTTGATTTATTAATTATCTTAAAATTAGAAAATAACATAAGCAATTTGTTAAATTTAATTATGAGTCTATTGATTAAAATAGATAATAATGGTTTGAATTTAACCAATTTTTCTATTTAATAACCAATCTTGTTTGAAAAATAGTAACATTTAATATAAAAGATATAAATGTTTTTGCAAAACAAGAAAACATTATTTATTATATTAATATTGATTATATAATTTTTTTAATTATGAAAACAAAATTAAGATCTAATATTGGATTGTAAATTGCAAATAAGTTTTATAAAGTGCAAATTTTTGCATTTAATTTAAATAAAAACTTTTTTAGTACTAATATAACTATTATTATAAACACTTTTCTGGCTTAATATGTTTTAAAGATAGAAGAAATCTCAGACTAATTCATTTTAGTTTATTTTTTGTTTAAAGATAAACTCTTAATTACAGTTTTGGGTTTGTATGCTGGGATTTTTGTCAAAACTAAATTTGGTTAAACATAAAAAGTCAACTTTTTTATTGTCAAAATAATTAATTCAAGTTTTTTTATGGTATTAAATAAAGATTTTAATAAGAACAGATTTAAAAAAAGTGTGAATTTTAAGTTT
This sequence comes from Geosiphon pyriformis, assembly GCA_016748015.1. Classification (NCBI taxonomy): domain Eukaryota; kingdom Fungi; phylum Glomeromycota; class Glomeromycetes; order Archaeosporales; family Geosiphonaceae; genus Geosiphon; species Geosiphon pyriformis. The sequence goes on along the minus strand of JAAOMT010000128.1, from coordinate 693,326 downwards.
TATTTAGATTTAAAATTGGTTAATTCATTAAGTGGGTATTTTTTGGCCAAGATTTTTACTTGGTACAATTTTAAAAAAGTAAAAAAAATTATTGATTATGTTTTTATAAATAAAAGTTATTTTTGTATCTAACTTTTTTGATACTAATTACAAGACAGTTATAATCTCAATTGGACTTAGTAATCTTTTAAATACTTATCTAAATAGTATTTACAAACAAACAAATAAAAATTATTAAAAGTTTAAAATCAAAGATGCAAATAATATCAAGTAAATCTGTTTTAAAAAGTGCTTTTCTATTAGGCTTTCAATAATAAGAGATAGATTTGTAAATGTAAAAAATCTTGGTAATTTGAATAAAATATAGGAAATGTTAAGAATAATTATAATTAAGTTAATAAATAAGGTTTTTTTTAAGTATTGGTTTAATAAATTTGAATGCTTAAAGAATAAACAATTATTAAAGTTTTTTAAGTTAAAATTATTGGTCATTAGAATAGTAAAAAAATTAAGTTTAAGTAACAAATCTAAATTTAATAGTTTTATTATAAAATAGTTAATTATTAATAACAAAAAAACTTTTAAAATCAGTGATATAATACAAAATAATATAAAATTAATAGATATTATTAAATATTTGTCAAAAATTAAGGAAAAGTATAGAAAGTTTAAGTATTATAAATAAAAGATTATTAAAGATATATTTATTAAAAAAATAATTAACCAATACATAAAAAATTTTTGCTTTAACAAAAAACATATAATAAAAAGTATTTTAAAGCAGTTTTTTTATAAAATAGTTCTAAATTACTTTATAATTGAAAAAAAATTGGTCTTAAAACTTAATAAAATAAAGCTAATATTAATAAAATTATAAAAAGATGAACAAAAAAGCATATTGTGTCTTTAATATTGTCTGATTTGTAGTCTTACCAATATTTTCTCTTAAATTATGTAAATAATAATGCTTTTTCTAAAGTAATAATAAAAATTAGCATAAATAATTTAGTTCTAATAATTAATAATTTGCTTAATAACAAAGTTATTAGTTTCTTTGGTATTTAAATAAACTTTAAAAACATTATAATAATATAATAATAAAATGTTTTTTGAATTTGCTAAATTTTTGTTTTGTTTTTAGTAATGTTTTAGTTTCTTAAAAAAAATCTTGAGTTTTAATAATTCCCAAACTATATAAGTAAAATAGAGTTTTAATAAATACTTAGCTTATTTTATTAATTAAAACAGCTAAAAAAATTCTGTTTAAGATTCTTTTTAATCATATTTTTCTGACTTGTAGCAAGTTTAATGTTCTATATTATAATAATTTTTTGGTTTTAAAGAATACTTTAATTTAGTTTTCTGTATTTATTGTTGGCTTAATTATTAAAAATACTTTGGAAAAAAACAGAAAATTATAACTAATGTTATAAAATATATATAAAGTTTATAATTTAATTAAATAGTATTATTTAAAAGCTAGTTTATGATATTTTAAAAATATATAACCAGTTTATTAAATTTTTTGAAAAGATATATAAAATAATTTTTGGTTTTAAATTATTATTTAGTATTTAAGTCAAACATTATTGTTAAATTGTTTGCTATAATTATAATAATATTTCTTATAACTACAGTTAATAAGCAATTTGTAATTATAATTAAGAGTAAAAAATATATATAAGTTGTTAAATTTATGATTAAAGTATTAAAAAATAATATTAAAACAATTAATATTATCTTTATAAAGCTTTAAATCTATAATTTAAAGTTAAAAATTAATTTACAAATAATTATATAGTATATTAATTTATAAATTAATACTGTTAATAAATAATATAATCTGAAAGTTTTGGTATTTAAAAGTTTTAAGTTAATTAAGTTTTTTATATAATTTTTTTATTATTATACTTTATAAGTAAAATCCAAATGCTACTTAGTATTATATATTATACAAGTAATCTAAATTAAGTATAAATTATGTTCTTATTACATGTAATCAACTATTCAGATTAATCAAGACAACACTAAGCAACTATGTAAACTAAAACCAAGTCAACAACACTTAAAAAAAATAAGCAAGATTTATGAAAACCAAAACAAATACCAAAAGTCTCAGCAATCCCAAATAACTTGATGACATCAGCAAAAAACTCTAAAGAAAATTCACAAACTAAAATAGAAGTTAAACTATTTAGTGGGATCAGTCCATTTCTTTCCATAAAAGCATAATGCCTAGCACAGACTGACCAGATATCATTTCTAAAAGTGAAACAAAAATTTATATAATAGATAGAGATTTATTGATAATAATTAATAATTTTTAATTTTATTCTTTTGGTAAATAATCTAAATATTATTAAGTTAATTTTATACTTATTTTTTGTGTTTTTTACCAAAAAATTCTTAATATTGTAATTTTAATACTTTTTTTTTAATTAATTAATAAAACAATAAAACAAAAAAAAGAATAATAAAAAGAATAAAATATAAAAATAATATTTCATTAATAATTATTGTTTTAATATTATTAAATTTTGTAAATAAATACTATTAATATTAATTAATAATAAGTAAATTTAATAAAATAAATTTTAATAATAAATAATTAGTTTGTAATTTTATTAAAAAAAAATTATTTTAAATATTAGATTCTTAATTACTAAAGTTATTTAATAAAATTTAATTAAAAAATTGTTATTTTTTTGTTTTTAATAATATTATTATATATATATAAATTTTTATAATACAAAATTTTGAAATTCTTAATAATTTTTATATTTTTCTTAAGTTATTATTGAAATTCTTAACATTTCTGAAATTTTTGGTATTTTTGTTAGTATTTTTAAAATTTTTAGAATTTTTGAAATTTTTTTGGTATTTTAAAATTTCTGTTATTATATTATTTAATAATTTTTAAAAATATAATTAACTAATTTATATTATATTTAATTACTAATTGTTTTTTATATTATTTTATAAGTAATATTATTTTAAGAGATATGTTATTATTATTATTATTTATATTAAAAAAAGTTAAATACTACAATAAAAATCTTATTTAAAATTACAAAAAATTTAGTATAATAATAATAAATATTAGTAATTACTATTTTTTTTTGGCCATTTATAAAGTAATAATAATAATAATAATAATAAAAACAAAAAAAACAAACTTGTTAATTAGTCTATTATTAAAAACTTTAAAACTTTTAAAATAAATAAAAACAAAATCAATTTTAATTTTAATATGTTTTAAAAAAAAATACTTTAGAAACTGTTAAAACCAGCTTTACATTATTAATATTTTAAAAAAATGTCTTTAAGATGTTTTGCTTAATTGTTTCTATAATAAAAAATATTTTTTTTGTTAAAACTTTATTAGTTATTATAAGAAAAATAAGATTTGCAATTTTTTGCATTAGTTGTAATCATAAAAATAGAAGAAAAAAAGAGTTTATAAATTTTTTATTTATACATAGTTATAATAAATATAATATTATTAAAACTTTAAAACAACAAAAACAGTATATAACATTATTAAATTATAATTAGATACAGAAATTAATTAACATACATACAAAAATCAATAGCATATATACAATATAAGCAATAACAAGAACAATATTTAATTTTAAATAAATATATGATAAAAATTTTTCAATAAGAAATATATTCAATCAAGCATTTTAAATATATAATGTTAAATTTTTATTTTTATTTTTGAGTGTGCATTTATGGAGATCAGTATTAATATAAATAGTCGAAAAAACCCATATATTGTAGCAACCTTTAAAGGAAAAGTATATACTCGTTTTCCTTGAAATTCGGTCTATTGAAGTGAATTACGAAACAAAATGTCCGCAAACATACAAATAACGGAAGGTAAGTGATTAAAATCATTTACTCTTCACGAAACTGAGTAATGTCTAACCTAAGACCTGAAATTTTGTTTAATGCCGCAAATTCTTGTTGTATTAGCTACACCTTTGTTAAGTGAAGGTACTTATTTTGTTTACTGATTATTTTATACTGAGGTGAGTTGTTCTCTCGGGCTCATAATTAATCACTTGGGTTTAATATAATTTAACAGAACACGTCTCTGAAAGAGTGGTTTCATCCCGCCTAGGTTTCTGCTTATCAAAGCTAGGCCGTCCATTTATTGTTGGTCATCGAGGGTCTAGTGATTCGTATCCCGAGAATACTATACTTGCTTTTGAACAAGCAATTGCCGACGGGGCTCATGCAATAGAATTTGGTAGGATATAATTATACAATCTTTCTTTGGAAAATCTCTCTTTTGATGATTTTTATCCAACATATCAGATATCCAAAAAACATTGGATGACGAGGTTATCATTTTGCATGATCCGGACCTCGATCGAACAACTACAGGATACGGTCCTGTTGCTCAAGCTAATTATCATGATAATATAAAACACGTTACAACAAAGCAAACCCCACATTGTCTCCTCCCGCGGTTTGAAGACGTGATCGATATGCTACTCAAAGAGCAAAATCAACATGTCTGGGGTGTTATTGACGTAAAACCTACCAATCCTTTAAATATTTTTGAATTATTGGCAAGAATCTTGCGCTCTCGTAACCCGGATCTCCAGGTGTTTTCCAAACGTATCATGCTCGGTATTTGGCACCCAAAATTCCTACCTTCCGCTCGAAAATATCTCACAGAGATCCCAATCGTAAATATCGGGACGTCAATATACATTGCTCGTGCATATTTTTCTGATGTTGACGGTTATAATTTATTAGCTCTTACCCTCGCTGGTCATGATGGAAAGCGTTTTCTTCAGGAAGCACATGAAGCCAATAAACCAGTTTTTGTTTGGACTGTGAATTCTGAAGGTTATGCCAAGGATTGTCACAGGTGGGGGGTAGATGCTATCATGACAGATAAACCCAAATTTTTCTTGGAATATTTTGCCAGTGAAAATTTTTCTATCTCAGATTCGTGGTTTTTTACATTTCCTAGACATCTTTTTTATTTATTTGGTACCTGGTTGGCAAGCTTTAAGGCAAAGCAGGATTTACATTTATATGGAAAATTGGAGATACAATAAGTAATAAGTAATATAGGAGCTGTTTCCTGGGGGTTGATTGAAAATTAATATTTAAAAGCACTGGAATCATTGTAATAACAAAGAGCTTTGTAGTATTTATTGTTTATAAAAATATTCTAATGAATATTTTTCTTCTATTTTATGATTGAGCTATAAAACTTACCCTATTTTCTGTCTTTAAGAAGCAAACTATTATAACAGGGTTGCTAATACTTGTATTTTACATTAATTTAATTTATGGACTGTGTTTTTACGGAAAACGCTTTGAATGTTTAAGACAAAGCCAAATGCTTTGCGGATTTCGTGAAAGCTCAAAATATCATTCCATTAGGGTCTTCAGGTCATCTTGAGACCTTATATATATAAAACCAATAAGTTAGAACATTCTTTTAAGTGGAGCAGAAATTCAGTTTGATAGCAAAAGTCTGAACCCTTGAGAAATTTTTTTTAAAATTCATCTCTTTTACTAGACCAGTTATCAGCGATTATACTTTTTGAAATCTATGTTAAAAAGGTAAAAATCGATAGACCATCATTCCATCATATGTATCTAATCACGTTTTCCGTTTACTAAGCCGCTCCAGTCGGGGGATATAGAAAGTTTACAAAGTTTTGCAACAAGGCCCGCTAGTTGTACCAAGGTCTGAACACCATCGAGAATACGCATGTGAGTTTCACCAATTTCCTGCGCAGTTTTTTAATTAAATATATAAAATTTGAATATGACAGATTATTAAACTATCAAAAATATCGTTCCATACCTTGATAAAATCCAGTTTCATATATTCAGGAATCCCTTGATATGTTTTTAAAACCCTAAATAATGTAGTGATAATATCAACAGCACTATAACCCGAATTCCAAAGTTTCGTCAATTGTTGCAATGCTTCTTCAATTTGTCCTTTTATGCAGTGGGTTATGATTTCATCAACTATGGTTGGATGTGGCTGATCACATACTTTGAACACATTCTCAGAGTTCACAAAGTCAAATCCAGAATACGTAGATTGTAAATTGTTAATCGCTTGACGCATATCGCCATCCGCTGTAAATATTATGGCTTCAAGTCCTTGGTCATTATATTTGACCTAAAACGAAAACAAATTAGTATTGATTATTTTCAGAGTATACTCTTAGGTAAATATCTATGTTAAATCAAGTTTTAAATTGCAATTATAACTTACCTTCTCTAGGTTACATATTTCTCGTAAACGCTTTAAAACTTGTTTGTTTGTTAATTTCGTGTAACGAAGTATAGAGCAACGGCTTTGAATGGGTTCGATGATCTTATTGGCCTGATTGCATGCAAGCGCAAATCGTGTTGTGTTGGAATATATTTCCATAATACGACGAAGGGCTTGCTGGGCTCCAGGTGTCATACTGAAATAATGTTTATTAAAAAATACTAATTTTAGTTTTCAATTTGAAATGTGTAAATTTAAAGTGACTTCGTTTCTCTTACCTGTCAGCTTCATCCAAAACTATGAGTTTATGTTTACCAGGAGGAAGAGTGAGCTTCTTTTTTGCAAAGGCCTTGATGTTGTTTCGAACGACATCAATTCCTCTAGAAGTTAAAATCAGCATGACGTATTTTGAAAATTATGGTTTAAGCTGAACAAGACCATAGCATACCGATCATCTGATGCGTTAAGCTCCAATATAGCTTCTTTAGCCATATCTCCCAATAACATGCTTCCCAGACATACGATGCTTGTCGTTTTACCGATACCTGGGGCGCCCTATTTATGAATTATATCTTAATAAAATCCAAAGCTCCTAAATTTTATGTCTAGAAAATCATTGATACTTCCATAGTATGTTATATATTACTTACTGAGAGAAGGAGGTTTGGAACATTTCCCGCGTTTGCAATGACTTTTAGTCGGTCAATAGTTGCTTCATTACCAACAATGTCGTCCAAGACGCGAGGGCGATACTTTTCCACCCTATGAGTTTAGACCAAAAGTAAGGCAGAGGTGTTGCCTTTAAGGTGAGGGAGTTCAGAAAAACACGTGGTACAATGCAAAGTTACCATGGTAATTCAAAAGAGTCAACATTTCCTTTATATTGTGCAAGCTCAAGTCGCTGGGACTCGTCAGACATTATGTAAATGGTTATTTACTTGACTATTTTTTTATTGTTGATAGCTTTTATCCCAAAATAAAAATAAATAAAATACGAGTTTAAAAATAAAAATGCATTAGCAAACAATAATTAATTGGGATAAATAAACAATTCAAAAACTTGCGTTTAAAATAGATGATCTAAATCTTGTTGTTTATTACGACCCTGATATCTTTTTGACTGTTACTCCTCATCTTGTAATTCTTCTTCACTTCCTCAGAGAAATGGATAGTGTAGGGTCATCAACCGAAGTCATCGTTGACTCCTTACCGTGTGAGTTGAATTCTTTTACTCTACATTTATTCTCTTTCTAAGTCATTAGTCTCTATTTCTCAATTTCCTCGATAGATATTGATCGTGAGATTGAAATAGAAGGTAATCCATCTGATGTTGTTAATATTATTTAAATTGGTCATAATAAAGAAGTCTAACTCTTAAATTTCTCCAAAGGAATGCGTGAACAAATTGACAAGCTAGTGGAACAAGAAATGCGTAAACGAACTAAAAAAGACCCCTCCCACTTTCCTGGTACTTTTGATTTTTTCAGAGTATGTTTAGCACTGTCAAACTCGCGATGTAGTTTGTCTCCACAATTTATGTGCACAGAATTCAAAAAAAATCTTGACAGGACTCCCCTGTTCTTGCAAGCGAATACCAACGCGTGCAGCTTGGTAAACCGATGGAGCAAATGGATACGAACCGATACAAGCTTGAAGCTCCTCTAGATGCTGGAAATATAGAATTGTGGAAAAAAGCTGTAGATAATTCAAAGGCTCAGCTGGAGCAACAAAACTTACGGTAATGAATGTTGAAATTCTTATTAGACGCTGAAAATCGGGGATCATGAACAAAGTAATAATAAGAAACCGTAAATGTAAAATTACTAGGTTATTAAACATGGAACTTTTGCTAAAATACGGGGCTAATGCTTGGAGACTTCACAATTTTCAGCTCGAGCACGAACTGAAACTGTTTCAAAGCTCTTTGCAGCAGTATCGGCAAGAGATCTTGGAATTGAATAAGGAGAGAAAGGCTGAACAGGCATGCAAGATCTTTGAAGATATTATACTTTTAAAAATTGAGAATTTATATTAATTTTTTAAATTCCTAAGCTCCAAGCGGGTAAAAAACTTGAAACTCTTGAATATCAATGGAGTGATTTGCTCGGAAAAACCTTGCAGGTGGAAATGGCATGTAGTTCATTGGAAAATGAAGTGGGTTATTTAAAGCAACTTGAGCAACAAACGAGAACTGAAATGGGGCTTAGTCAATTGGATTTGAATGACAAGGAGCAAGACCCTTCTGATAGTCAATCACAATAATTTCTTGGTTTAAGATCCATCTGGTTCAAATTGTTCTTATTACTGGATTTATTAGGACATTTTTGAGCTAAGTAACAATAATTTTTTGTATTCAAAATTGAAAGGGTATTAATCGACATAAAATGGATAAAATCCTTAGATGAGTATTGATGGTATTATGCCCAAGCCTGGAAAAATTTACTTTAATTTTGTTAAAATTTTAAGAATCTCTTGACTCGCAGCAAATATGTACTGGAAGGAGGTATGTATCGTAGAAAATTGCTTAGTGGTCAAATTTCCATTTTTGAAGTGGTCTTAAAGATTATTGAGATTTAAAATCGGTCAGTATTAAAGAAGCGTTTTAGTGGACGGTATCAAGTTTTTTACTGATCACATGTATACTAATCAGGTCTGATTTCTATTGAATGATATAACACTCTAAAGTCATATCCCTTGAATCTAATCCGAATTTAAATCTCATCACTTCAAAACTATTCTTATTCAAATTATAAACAAGATAATGTTTTAAAGAGAAAACTCGATTCAATTATAAATATAAGATCAATTTTTTGCCCCATTCTTACTTTTTGGCTTTGATTTTATCCATTCTCAATTTTGACAAGAACTTTCCGCCTTTGTATTTAAAATCAAGGCAACAATCAATCCATAAAGACCTAAAACTTCGGCAAAAATCAAAATCAAAACCATCGTTACAAATAGACGTGGCTGTTGTGCGTATCCTCGAACACACTATATGAAAAAATGATGATTATATAAATTTAATGATTAAACAAAAAATAAACAAGTGAGTATAAAGTATAAACACTTGCCGAATCACCAACAATGCCTATAGTATATCCAGCCGCCAGTCCCGATAAACCCACTGCTAACCCGGCTCCCAAATGAATGAAGCCACTTGAGACATAATTTAAAGTTTTTTGGATTGATATAAAAATCTTGAAATAAGTGAGAATATAGCTTTTTGCTTGTTCAAGAGAGTACTCACGCAAACAATGAATAATCATCAGTCGGAGAGACTTCAAAAAAATATTACAGGAAAAGTTAGCAGATCTATTTCAAAATCAAAAAGATAATAAATCAAACAATTACTTACGCGCAGCAGCTATTAATACTGAAATTACCAAGCCATACACAGCAATAATACCAGCCATGACGACAGGAATCAGCGACTTAAAGGGTTGGGAATGTTACCACAATTCATATCGATGGATCAATACAAAGATCCTTGATCCTGTGACTTAAATTCTTTTTCCCACCTTCATAATAAGTTCAGGACGGAATGTGCCCATTCCGGAAATTCCCATTCCAGCTTTCGCTGTACCATATGCAGCACCAACCGCTTTGATAATTTTATTTTCAATGTGAATTTTCAAAGATTATAGGGAATATGTTGAAAACAAATATTGATGATCTAGAAATATGTATTTCAATTTGAGTGGGAAAAACTTACAGCTGAGTATCATCTTTGAATAAGTGAGATTCGAGAGAATAAGTAATAGAAGGATAGTAAAAACTTTTAAAGTTAGCCAAGATTATTCCTTACCGCCGACGCCACTCCAGCGAAGCCAAAAAAAGGAGCATAACTCGGGCAATACACGCTCATATTGATTAAACTTTATAAATAAAATAAAATGTAATCCTTGATTCAGTCGCGTTAAACTATCAAATTTATAGAAATCTAATTTAGGAAGTTTGGTTCAGCAAAAATGTATGGTTTTTATGATATTTGTTTTATTAATAGTTTTAAATGTTAAACCCAGCCAATTTCTCAGATCAAGCGCAGGTTTGTTGGCTCCAATCAATTGCGGAAGGTGTGTCACATAGTTCGGTCCCCACGTTGTTCATAATTACATTTCGTGTGACTAAATCGAGAATAGAACTACTAATAATCCAATAAACTCAAATTTTCTCAATAGGAAACTCCTATTCCCCCTTTGAAAAAAGAACGGTACGATTAAAATCTGACAACATGGCTGATCATAAACCCATGGTTAAAAATGCCGATATGAATGAAGAAATGCAAAAAGAGGCCATCAAATGTGCTGAACTTGCTTTGGAAAAGTATACTGTAGAAAAAGATATTGCCGCCTCCATCAAACGTGAATTTGATAAAAAACATGGGGTTACCTGGCACTGCATCGTTGGAAGGAATTTTGGCAGTTATGTGACACATGGTATGAAAAAAAATTAAGTAATCAACTTCGTAAAGTATACTGAGAAGCTTACTTCAACCTTTCTTTCAAAAATTTTATTGTTATCTTAGAAACCAAACATTTTATTTATTTCTATATCGGCCCCATTGCCATACTCTTATTCAAGTCTGGATGAATGCATATACTAAATATCCTATGCTCTAACGTTCGTAAGCAAATGATTTATGTTCAATTATCAATATTCATTGGATTTGAAACTTTTTACATTTTTATATTTTAATGTTTAGTGGTCGATATTCTACCGTCTGTTCAATCAAATTTTTATTATTAAGACCTGATCCTATTTAGAGGGTCTTCTTGTGGTTTATTTCTAATAGATCTACTTTTATGAGGTCTTCTAATTTATAAGCCCTTGATTATTCATGTTTATCTAAGTCAATTTAATATTCTTCAAGGAAAAACAATCGAGATTTTTAAAAAAAAAACATATTAAAAACTTCCAATTATTGAGTGTAGCTTTATTTTGTACTGATCTTTAATTGTTATTGGCCCATTTAGAGAGGTATTCCCTCATCCTTATTGGAAAATAAACTTTCTCACGAGGCAAGAAAAATCTGAATGAACTAATAACTTTTATTATTGTTAATATTATTATCAGAGGAATATTTCAAAATTTTAATCAAACTAGATTCTTCGTCATTCACCTTAATAATAGTCTGACGATATTTTGACCGGAATTCACCTTGAGATTTAAATGTTTTTTGGTTTGAACTGCATCCCCCCTTTGAATATAAAAGAATCTCTTCCTTTGCTTTCTGATCTATGTTTCTTTCTTATCTGATTTTGATTCAACTTGCGTATTTTGAGTTTTTTCTTTTTCTTCTTTTTCCTTTTTTTGTTGTTCTTCTAATTTCTTCGCACGTTCCACATACATTGACATTAACTGTTTTGGTCTACTCTTCCAGCCTGCCAAACGACGAAATACCAACGCTCTTCGCTCCACTTGTTCTTCTCTGCTAGCAAACTCAAAACTCTCAATTGGAGGCGGATAATGAAAATCACTTTTTAACGTGACAATTGCCTTCTTGAATCTCCCGCGATGCTGTATTCTGGGTCTCCCCGGTAGCTTCTTACCGGGTCTCGTAGCGTAAACCATGGTGCGTACGTCGACTACTTCTACTTTGTAAATGTTCCACAAATAATCCCGAATGTCAAGTTTATTAAGTCTTGGAGGTATGCGAAAAGCAACCCGATTTGGTGGGAGGTTATCATCGCGTACCATTTTGAACACTATATTGGGAAGGAAGATTTTTGTAACGCCAGGTTTCCACGACATATTTTATTTCTGGAGAAAAGCTCGGCAGGTGGCTTGTAGAAAAAATATCATCAATATAATTTGATTGGCTGGCAACATCAGGTGTCACATGAATTCGCCTAAATGATTTTCTTACTTGGGTAACGTCATTGTTCAAATTCCAGATGATCATTAAGAATTATAAAATTTCGAATTATCTTTTTTAGTGTTGACAACAATTTTATAGCATTCTTTTCATTTCTGTCATGTTTTCTGATATGGATTTAGACCGAAACCCGACCCAGGTACTTAATGAATTGCGAACACATGCAAGTGTGGAATTGCAGGAATACTTTAGAAATTTTGAGGATCTCCATGAAAGGAAGTGAGTGTTTTATGACTTGTTCCCTACATGTTATTATTAGATGAACTCCTCCCCGCTCCTTATTTGACTGCTAAAGTCCACAATTATTTTCCTAATAATTCTTTAATATTAGACTATGGCATCAATTGACACTCAAAATAGAAGAATTATTCGCCAATCCAGCCTCCCGTGATTTCCAAATCCCTCTTTTTCAACATTTCATCTCCGATTGGGAGAACAAGATGAACAAGTTGAAACTTGTTACACTTGGTTTAAGTGCTGCCAAACAATTCGATGGTAGGCGACTTTCAAAATATTTATATACATGGTAGATCTTCATCTCATAGATTTCATTATATAGAGATCCATTAATCGACTTTTTCTTTGATCCAATACATAAATTAAGGCGTTCCATTTTGCTTTTTTCCGTATAACTCCAGATCAAACGGCCGCCTTATCATTCCTCACTTCATTAGTCCAAAAAGTGGATACGCCACAAACTCAGGATGCATATGTGCATGCCGTGATGGAGACGGCCTACATGAAACTCTTGCTACGTGATTTAGAGGGGACCAAAGCAGCGATGGATGAATGTGAAAAGATACTGGAAAAGTTTGATTCGGTTGAGACTGTTATTCATGCCAGTTTCTATCGTGTATGCGCCGACTTTTATAAGGTAAGTTTGATTTTTTTATATCAAAAATCTAAAACAAAAGATGCAAATCAACGATTTTCTCGTGAACAGGCCAAAGCGGAATATGCAGAATACTATAAAAATGCCCTACTATACCTTGCTTGTGTTCAACTCGAAGATTTGACTTTAGAAGACAAAGTTGACAGGGCTCTTGATTTAGCAATCAGTGCCCTTATGGGAGATACCATTTATAATTTTGGGGAATTGGTATGACGAGACTTTTTTTAATTTGAGATTTTCCCAATTTTAATTCCATATTTTTTCCCTCAAGTTAATGCACCCAATTTTGGAAACATTAACAAATACGCCTCACGAATGGCTCAAAACCCTTTTGTTCGTATTTAACGCTGGAGATATCGGCAAATTCGAAGCATTACAACCCCATTTCGCTAAACAAGTAAGTCTACCCAACACATATGATAATCCCAATCCTGCAAATATTAGACTCTAATATAGAAATTCAAGTATCTAATCTTATTAATTTTGTTTTAGCCATTATTACAGGAAGCAATTTCATTTTTGCAACAGAAAATTTGTTTGATGTCTTTAATTGAGGCCGTTTTTAAAAGGAATTCTGACAATCGAACCATACCTTTTGAAAACATCGCAGCTGAAACTAGGCTACCCTTAGGGGAGGTAAGAAGATTTTGTTCATCTTAAAACAAAATGATGTCCAAAAACTCCATTTAGTTTCGAGTTCCGATATTTTATTTCACCTGATGCCTTTTCACAAAGTCTATTTTGCTGCTTCATTAATAGGTTGAATATTTAATAATGAAGGCTCTTTCACTTAAACTTATCCGAGGATCTATCGATCAAGTCAGTGAAGTGGTGGTAGTAACCTGGGTTCAGCCACGTGTCCTCGATCGTGATCAAATCGATGGTATGCGGCAGCGTTTGCAAGAATGGGATGAAAATGTAAAAAACACAGCATTGCTTGTAGAGAATGAGACCCCGGAGTTGTTTGTACAATAATTTCTCTTAAAGATGGTGAAGTATAAATTCAGGTAGGTATTAAAGCTCGGTTTTAAGTCGACATTTAGCAGCGATACATTTGTTTTCATTAAAGATCGAACTCCACAGGTTTTGATATTTCCTAATTAAGCAGGAGTCTAATGAACATTTGCGATTTTTTCACCGCTGCGGACCTTTCATGATTTCGATTAAAAAATATAACTTGACTTGCTAAAGCTTCTCTGACCTACCAATAAGATCGTGAAAATTACATAGAATCATTTATTCTGAAACTGGTAGTTTTTAGAGTTGGATTTCCAGGACCTTGTTGCCTGAATAAAATTGCATTAGGATTTATTCCCAAGAGACAACACGTTATAGATGAGGAATCGAGCTGGTAATCGAATTTTCACGTCTCGAGAACTGGGTACTTGATAGGTAGGTAGGTAGATGAGTACTAACCCAATCGAGCAAGATCAATGTATTCAATGGATTAATAAAAGATGTCTTTGCATCTTTATTTCAGCCTACAGACGTTATTGATCAACAGGAGCTTGAAAGGGTGGTTTCAAGTGTTGAAGCAAAGCTGAACAAAATGATAGTGATGGGAATATCAAATCAAGGTTTGTTTATTATTCACACTTGGGATATTATTAAACAACAGATTAAAAGGGTTGCTGGTATATAACAAATTAAAGTGAAAAAAAGCGATTTTACAGAGAAACTTTTATGCTGTGCGATGAAAAAAAAGTTTTGTCAAGGCTAATGGCAAATTAAGAGTTCTCAATGTTCATTATGATAACAGGCGACAAATTTACATGAAGTTAATCCGCTGGGCGGAAATAAAAAGAAAACCTGACATGTCCACGTGATTGTAGCTGAGGATTTAAACCGTGGTTTATTTTGTGGTCGCGTTGTTTTTGGGGTTTTTGGGGTTCTCGGGTCTTAAAAGTAAGAAAAATGAAGGGAAGAAATTTTGGAGACAAAGATATGTTGACGAATAATAACAGCCGAGAAAATATACATACGAGTCCTTCCATCGAGATGCAACCAACTTGAAAGCTTCCTTATGATCCAAATTTGGATTTTCGGCTTTGACTTTAGGTAGTTCAGATTTCATGAACAGATTATACGAACTTGGTTTCCTGGCTTGAATAGACAGGTGTGTTTAAAAAAAATGAACACGAACGGAAAAATAAAACAAGTTTTTTTCTTTTCATAGATAGATAGAGCAAATAAAAAGTACAAACGAAACATACTAGAAGTCGTTTCTTTTTTGACTGTGGAGGTTTTTGCACTCTTTTCTTTGGCCATTTTTTGGACTAATTGGTTTGCGAAAGGGTGGTTATAGAGTCTGAGATAAAGAGAAAGAGAAACGAATTTAACGAGTTGAAAAATATAAAATGAGATTAATTTGTGAAATGGTACACTTTTATAATGAGAATTGATGCTGATCGAAAACGTGTTAAGAATGTGAGGTTGCCCTGGTATTATGATTTGTTATGATGAATGAAGTCGCGTACGCGTCGCGTCGTCGCCACACACTACACGGTGGGTGATTTCCACCTTAGTTGAAAAGGCAAGGGACCTGGAAATTTCGATACGTGTGAAAAATTTTGGTCCTTATCAGCAATAGTAAAGATAGAATTTTTTAATATCTTGAATGAATTCTCAAAATTCAATCATTTGATTTATTTTTGCTTAAAAGTTTTTCAATTATATTTTATCATTAATTTTGTAAATTTTATGTTCACAATTAAAGCAAAAAAGAAAAAGCAGCAATTATTCTTCTTGCTAATATAATTAAAATATTTTAGCTAAAAAACTTTGAAAATTTGGAAATAATAAAATAAAACTAAAAATGTAGTATTTGTAAAAACATTGTAGTAAAATAATATTAATAGTACAATTATTAAGTAAAATAGACCAAAATTTTGCTAAAATTATTACATTTTTGATTTTTTTTAATAAAAATTTTTGAAAAAAAGTAATATAAAACCCAATAAATTATATTTTATAAATATTAATTCCTTTATTATTAAAAAAATAGTGTCAAAAAAAACTCACTGTTGTTGAAGTTTTTTTTAGAGCTATTTTTGTAATTGTTTAAAGTGTTTTTCTAATCTAAAAACATAGAATATTAATAGTTTTTTGGTATTTTTCTTAATATTAACAATATTGTTTTAAATAATTAATAATAAGATAAATAATTTTGATCAAAAAATATATTTTTTAAAGAATTTAGCTATTAAATAACAGTTTTATTTAATAGATAAAAACAAATAAGTTTTTAAAAAATTTTATAATAATAATTTAATTTTCAATATAATTTTTATTAAATTTTTAAATCATAATAGTGGTTTTTATTTTGGTATTTGGTGTTTTTTTTTAAAATTAAATTGGCTTTTATTAAAACTATATTTAATTTATATATAAATTTATTAATATTTACAAAAAAAAAAATTTAAAAAAAAAACTTCTTTTTCAAATTCTTAGCATCACTAATGTTGCGTCTCTATCTGGGTGGTATCTTCCTCCTCGCATGGATGAACACTTTTTGTTGGTGGATGGTGGTGTTGTTTCTGGTAATTCTAGACACTTTATTTAAGATGTTTGTCATGTGGTTTGTCATGCACACTGGGAGGTCGGTTCTAGTTCTAGATTTTTGGCTAATAGTTTGCGTTCAGATATTAACTGGCTCAGTTTTTCTAAGGTTTGGCACCATGATTTGCATATGGCCACTGGTTTCACTAGCAGGCTCACAGCTGATATTCACACTTATCTTATGAAGACTTTGCACTATCAGCTTCCTGTGGCTATCCGGAAACGCATTTATGATAAATGTTACCCTAGTGTTCTGTGTCTGTATTGTGATGAGGTGGAGGTTTCTGATCATGTGTTTTCTTGTGTGGCTGATAATTTGGCTCGTCATCAGATTCTGGAATCCTGCATGTTTTCTTGGAGGTTACTTTCTGGGCTCTCTCTTTCCTCTTCGGTTGTGTTGTAGTTTATGTCGACCTGTGCTTCAGATTTGCTGGTTTCTTCAGCTTTTTACAAGAGTTTTGTTTTCAATGGATGGCTTCAGGAGGCTGTTACTGTCTTCTATGATTTTAAGGTTGCTGGTGTTAAAATTACTGATTTTATGCACTCTCTATGCTCTGCTTTTAGGAATGATATTTGGTTAGTTCATATTAAGCATCGTGCTTTTATGGAAAAAAATGGCCTAATCCTAGTAGACAGATCAATTCCCATTCCAGTTTTTGGTTTGGTTTCAAGGTTGTTACCTGGTGTGGTTAAATTGCTTGGTGTTACTGAACTTTTTGGTGTTCTTTTTGGCTTTTGCAAGTCTTGTTTGTTTTTTTTGGGTATTGGTAACATAGTTTTTGTTAATATAATTGTGTAGTGTTGTCCTGACTGGCTCGAGTGGCTGGTCACATGTGGTTAATCACATGATTCATGCCTAGTTTAGATCATTTTATTGATGTATTGTTTTAGGTAGTGTTTGGACCTCACTCATTAAATATAATAAAAAAAAAATTTCAAATTCTCAAAAAGAGTCAAAAAAGTTTTTAATTATTCAATACAATAAATTTAAACTTTTTTTGCTTGATTATAAACCTACTATTGGCTATAATATTGCTATGATAAAGAAGTTTGTAAAAAGTTTTAGTACTAATACTATTAGTAAAAATATTGCATTTAGAAAAAAGAAAAAGAGAGATGTTCTAAGAGATGGTACTATTCGTAAAGTAATCTTGTCTAAAAAAGCAATTAGTGGTTCTTGGAAGTTTGAAGCTGGTGATACCATAGAATCTGATAGTATTAATATGGAAGAAAAGTTTTTGATTAAGAAAACTAGCATAAATTATGGAAAAGAAGATATTCTGAAAGAAAGAGATACAAACCAAACACCAAAGGGATCTAGATTGGTTACTAAAAAGACATTAAGCAAGCCATTAGATAAGATCAATTTTCTGAATAATAGTGCTAATAATAATGTTCTCTTGGATAATTCTGTAATCCTCTTTTTTTCTCTGAAAAATCTGATTAATGTTCTAGTTAAGAAGTTCTTTGTTTTGGATATTAGTCTGAATAATATTATTAAGAAGTTGGTTCAGAAAAAGTTTATGGTTGTTAGAAAATTATTTTCTAAAGTCAATGGTTTTGGGGGGATGTTTACTTCCTCAAAATTTGCTGGAATTGTCAGAACAACATTTACTTTCAAATTCAGCTTAGTTTAGGTTACTAAAAAGGCAAAAAATACAAAAATTCTGGTAAATACCAATCTCAAGAAATCTGTTGTGCATTCAGATTAGACTGTAATGATAAAAAAAATTCCAGTTGGAATGTCAGCTAAGACTATACATGTTGCACTGTCTAAGTTTGAGATAATTAAGTCGATTAAAATGCAGTTGGTAGAACTCTGACAGAAAACTGTGATTGAGTTTGAGTAATCAAATCATGTTAATTTGGTTATAGCAAAATGGTCCATCCTAATTGGAAAAGATATTATACATGTTGCTAAGTCTAATAAAAACAAAGAATCTTGGAATAAAAGAAATAATCATAAAATATTGCTTTACACTTTGTCAATAGAAACCAATACACATGATATTTGGGATTATATCAGCTTAGTGGGTGGTAAAACCTGTATCATTAACTGTTATCCAGTTACTTATGTTTAGGCCAGATGTGCAATTGTTTGTTTTGACTCTGTGACTTCTTTGGATGCTGTTATAAGGATTACACTTATGGAATAATCTATATTGGTCTTATTTGGACTCTGCCAAATATGCTAAGTATAAGAAATTGGATTATATATTATTGGGCTATACTTCTAATAAAAAAAATTCTCTTGGTGTTTCTTCTCATAGAATGCTATTTGAGAAGAATAAAAGCAGGTAGGCTTCTATTTATGTCAAGTTTTCAGCTCCAATTGCTTACTTTGTTTCTTTTGGCAGTGCTTTTTAAACAAAAATTGTTAGTGGGTCTTCTTTTCTCTCTCTTTCTGCACATAATGATTTGGCTAATCCTGGTTTCTCTTTGAAGATAAAATCTCTTCTGTCTGTTATTAATAAGTTGGAATTACATTTAATCAGCATTGAGAATAGTCTTGCAGAACAAATTAGTGAGTTGGCTAAGAGATTAGAATCATTTATGCCAACAGTTTTTCAGCCTAGCTCTGGATGTCAGCTGCCAGTAATCTCTCCATCACAGGATTAAGTGAGTAATGTAGTGATAAAAAAAGGCTTAAATAAGGCTACTAGTGGCAAAACTGCTACAGATTTGGGCTTGTCTGTTTTTCCAGAGGTTGTTAAACTAAAAAACATGTTGGAAAGTTTTTCTGCTTTAGTGCTAAGTCTGTTAATGCACTTTAATAATTTGGTTTTGGCTGGTGGTGCATTTTTCCTACTTTTTTCTCAATAAGTTGTTTAGTTTGGAAGATTATTACATGTAATATTAGAGGAATAAACAATTCTGCCAAGCAAGAGAATATTATTTGTTGACACAAAAACATAAACAATGTGATTTCTATTATTATTAAAACAAAATTAAAGAAAAAGATTCATTTATGGATTAAAAACAAATTTGATGGTATTTAAGTATTTACTTTTGGTTTGAATTCTGGTCACTTGGATTCTAAAGTCACAATTATTATAAATGTTGTCTTGACAAGACATATGTATAAAGTTTCTGAAGTATCTGGTTGGCTCTTTTCTATCAAGTTGCTTTTTAAAAACAAATTTTTTGTTTCAATTTTGGGGCTTTATGCTGGAACATTCCTAGCAGTTCATTTTTTTCAGACTGGTAAAATTAATTTTTTGATTGTAAAGGCTGTAAATTAATCTTCTTTTATTGTTTTAAGTAGAGATTTCAATGAAAATTGCTCTTGCAAATGTGCTAGTTTTAAAAAATGTCTTAGTTTAAATTTGGTCAATTTATTGATTAAAAGTTCAGTTGCAAATATATTAACTTAAAGGAATTTGAAATGTGTTATGAAAATGATTAATTATGTGTTTATTTTTTCAAATTTGGTTAATGCAGTAGTAGATTATGCTGTGATAGATATTAGGAAATATTTTGATATTAATTACTAAGCAATTTTTGTGTCTGTGAAATTGGAAGATTTGTTGAATATGCAGTTAATCTCTATACACAAACAGATGAATAAGAATTATTGGAAGTTTAATATCAAAAATGCTAATAAAATGAAGTAGTGTAATTTTAAAAATGCTACAGCAGCCAATACTGCTATGTTCTTTAAAAGATTTGTTATGTCTAAGAGGTTCTCAGATCTGAATACAATGTGAAATACTGTTTGCAAAGTAAGAATTTTGTCAGCTGATGAAACATTCAAAAAAAGATGGTTTAAGAGCTATAATGAAATATTTACCAAAGAATTTTTCAGGTTTTATAGACTGGAAATTTTGGTTTTGAAGATTGTTAAGGCTTTTTATGAAAAGAGTGTTAACAAGTTTGTCTCTTTGATGAGCTACTGGTATTTTTTGAACAGTAATGAAGCTTTATTTATTCAATATTTTGTGAATTTTGATGCTAATATTGATTATATAAGATCTGTTTTTTGTGGAATAAGAAAATTGTACCATGTATCCAAACTTGCTGAATCTTTGAAAGCTAAGAAATCAAGCATTAAGTCTGCTATTAATAAAAGAATGGAAAGTTTTGTGGTCAATAAAAGCCACATGATCAGAAGTATATTAAAGTATCCCTTTCATAGAGTGGTTTTGAATCATTTGGTTGCTAATAGTGATTTGATCCTAGATCTAGTTGAAGTTAAAGATAAAGTTGATTCTATTATTACAGTTGAAACTTATACTTCTTATTAATTATTATATGTATTAGCCATTGATGTCATATAAATTAGCCATTCTATTTTTAGAAAGTGATTATTAATCTGATCAATAATTTGACCATTGATCTGATTATTAACCTAATCATTGACCTGATCAATAACCTGATCATTGACCTAATTGTTGACTTGATCATTGACCATTTTTGATAGTTATATAAGTAATAAATCTCTTAGCTGTAAAAAAACATGTAAGAATCAAAAGAAATAAAAATAAAATAACAACTTTCATCTCAATCATTCTCTTATCACTAATTTTTCTTTTTCTATCTTCAAGTATCTGAACATCTTGGGATAAAAGATTACTTGTTGGTTATTCCTTATCCTTTTCTTGAAACATGTAATTGAAACATTTAAAGATTATTGAATAAAACATGACTAAAGAATACATTTGATACCTGATATTGAATTCTAAAAGTGCCAACGTAAGACATAGAATTATACCAGTATGTGATTATTTGTTGACAGTATAAACTATCCTTCTATTTTCAGATTTTCTGGTTATCTTTAGAAAAGTACAATGACTGAGATATTTTATGAGACTGATCTTATATATTGAATCCATACTCATTTAATTTACTCTTTGAAGTTGAATTCCTTTTAATTTCTTTCATCACCCTACAATCTTGTTTTCCCTTGCTATCTGTTAGCTTGTTATTCCAACCTGTAATATAAAAGTGGTGCTTCCTATAAGATTGTCAAAATCTATTTTGTTTCTTATTATATGGATGATTATTCATACCTGTCACAACAATCAGAAAAACACTTTGAAGCACACAACAAAAATGATCTAGACTTTATTGAACTCAATTCTTTGCTCTTCTGCTTGATTTGCTTTCCTATTGAAAAACAATCCAGCAGAAAATTCTAAGACTTTTGGAATTGGTTCCTGAATAAGCATTCAACTAAAATCTACACAGTCTATACAACTTATTACTTTGATTAAGCTTATTTTGAAGACAACTTTGAAAAAAGAAACAACAGCATTAATCAGCTTTTATATTCCACAATCTTTAAACAACAGCCCCCTGATTTCGAATATCTGAATTATTAAATTTATACTTGGATTGCTGCCCATTAATCAACTGAAACTTCTCTTAAAACAAAAGAAAAAAGCTATTAAACTGCTTCTGTTTTTGATCTCTTTTTAAGTGAATCAGATTATTTTACTCAAACAGTAACTCTTGAACTAATGACTAATGACTCTATGCAACAAAACATTCTGATTGCTCTCCAAGATATACAAACTGCTTTGGAAAGAAAAAACAACACTCTATTACTCATGTTTAGAGGTAATGTACAAGATTCAATTGAATAATTGGATGACTTTGAAAAAGCTATCACAGCCAATCAATATGATAATAAATATAAGTTCCAAATCATTGGTGGCTATCTTTAAGGCTCTTTTGCTACTTGGTTCTTACAAAAAACCATTGCCAATACTTAGCAAATATCAGAGAAAACAACACCTCTTTTATTATCCAGTTTGAAATAAAATTTAGAACTCCTATTTTAATATCTAAATGGTGCATAGAACTAGAAAAAAAAATCCAAGGTTCTGATGAAGTGGTAATTGAATATGCCAAAACCATTAGAAAGTTAATTAAAAGAGTAGACTCTGGAAGAAACTGAACAGAAGAACAAAAGATTCATTCCTTTACAAAAAGATTAAAAACAGATCTGTCCTATGCTTTTTGGCTCCTTCTGGCCCTGAAAGACAATTCCACAATGAATATGGTCATTGAACTTGTCCAATAAATTGAAGACAACCAAAAAATACACTTGGGATCCACACTTCTAGTTTTTGCTCTTGCTTTTCAAATGGCTGCTACTTCTTTTGTTACCCAAACTCAAGACCCAAATGAACAGTTAATAGATGGACTCACAGCTAATCTTACCCAATTACTGAAACCCTTAGCCCAAGCAGTCAAAGAAAATCAACAATTCCAAAGACCCAGATTTGAATCCCATTTTAATTAACTTTAGCAACCCCCTTTTCAAAGACAACAAAATTGTGGCCTACCTGTGTGTTATTACTGTAGATTAACTGGACATTTCTCCAGAGATTGTAACAATTCTTCTTTGCCTCCTTTAGCTCTCAGAAACAATGACAATTAAAACAACAGAACTATTAACAACAATGTCCTCAACCAAAGACCCAATCATGTCAACATCAATTTCTTTGAAGAGAATCCCTTAGTTGAAGCCACTGTTTATCAGCCTTTAAATTTGTAGACATATTTCTAAAGGGTAAGAGTATAAGCCAACCAAAAAAAACCCCATTTTATGCTTTTAACTTAACTGATAATAACCATAATATGGATGAACTAGCAATCAACATCTCTGAATCAACCAGAAAAAAAAAAAAGCCAAGGTTGATTTCGCTCTGGACCCAAACAAAACATTCAAATCAACTGTTAATAACAATGAGCTACCAAAGACTAAAGTTTTTAAGAATCCTTCAAAATTGGAACTCCCAAAAATTGTACAAAAATCTAGACCCTATTCTGTTGTCAAAAATCTCATGGAAACATCTGTTCACATTATCTTTGGCCAGTTAATGACCCATTCTCAATTCAGAAAAGACTTTTACAAATTTTTGATTCTCAAGAAAAAGACACCAAAGACCAACAAGCACTTATGCCAAGCTAGACTTACTGACAACAGCAATGTTACTCCTCTTATTTGTAAAGCCCAAGTAGCTGGTTACTTTATTGAACAGTGGATTATCTGTTAGAATCATTGTCAAACACTTTTTAGAAGCAATTGACAAAAAGATTAATGAACTATCCACAAAACTAATAACCAATGTAAATAGTAACAAGAAGAAAAGTTTGGATATAGCCAAAGCTGTCTCTGTTCAAATCAATAATATTAGCATTGAAACTAACATAAAAGTATCTAAAGTAAAAAAATACACCATAATAGTTAGGAATAAATGGCTCAAGAAAGCAAAAGTCTTGATTGATTATGAACTCTGTGAACTAATCATCAGATGCAGTAAGAAACCCATTATGATTAAATGCTGTTATTAAACAACCTCTCTAGTATCTAAGCAAAACCAAAAAGAAAAACAATTAGATGAATCAAATAATAATGAGAGTAATGAAGAAGAAGATCAAAAAGAACAAAAAAAAACTGCTGAACTTGCCTATACTATTTTTACCAGCAATGGCAAACTACTAGACAATGTTAAAGCTAACAAAGAAGGAATTATGGTAAATGGCAAGGTGATCTGCTGGCCCTACTATGATATCCTTAGAAGAACCTTTAATAGAAAACCTGGCAAAAAAGCAAAATACAGTTATTGGTGGTATAGTCCTTGTGCCAAGTACTGATGTGATAGACTTTTGTATTTCCCTAGTGATAAATATAAGTCTTGTCTAATCTATTACAAAGATTGGGAGCCAATTAGTTTGATACCCAGAGAAGAACCAAAAGAAGTACAGAAGTTTTTTAAGAGTAAACTACCTAAAATCCAATTACTAGTTGTAAAACAAAAAGAACCTTCCTCTGAAGAAAAAAAAGTAGACATTGAAAATCTGTTGGCTAAAAATAGCCCAGTTATCTCAAAAGAAGGTGATACTTTTGGATAAACTCATGTGATACAACACACTATTATCACAAAAGAAACTCATCCCATCTATTTAAAGCCTTATCAATTTAATTAACACAAAAATAAATTTATTAAGAAAGAGATAAACCAGATGAAAAATCTTGGATTCATACAAGAAACCAAGAATAAATAGGCTTTTTCAGTTGTAGTGGTATCCAAGAAAAATGGAACCTTATGTTTCTGTATTGACTACTACCAACTAAATGCCATCACTATAAAAGACATGTACCTACTTTCTAAAATTGATGCAATGTTAGATAAATTTAATGGTGCTGCTTTTTTCTCACTTAACTGCTGAATTCTAGCAAGTAGAGATGGATCCAAAAAGCAGAAAAAAAACTGCCTTTATTACTAAGTATGGCACTTATGAATTTACAGTCATGCTTTTTGGTCTTATCAATCCCTCTCCTATCTTTTAACACCTAATAGACAAAGTATTTGAATTAGTAAAAAAAAACTTTGTTTTGGTTTATTTAGATAACATAATGGTCTACTCAAAAACCTGGGATGAACATCTTGAACATTTGCAGAAGATTTTTGATCTGCTCAAAAATGCTGGTCTTAAAATTAACCCAATCAAATTTTTCTTTGGATGTTAATTCACCCAGTTCTTTGGTTATCTTATTACAAAAGATGGAATCTTCCCTAATTCAGCTAAAGTTGAAAAAGTTTAAAACATTAGACAATCAATAAATGTTCTTAATCTATGTTCTTTTTTTGGTTTGGCTTTTTATTATTGCAAATTTATCAAAGATTTTTCCAAAATCACCTTTTCTTTTAATCAGCTACTCAGGAAAAATATCAATTATTACTGGAGCATTTATCAACAAAAAGCTTTTGAAATTCTAAAGAAAAAACTTGTTACTGAATCAATTCTCAAGCAACCTAATCTGGACCAACCTTTTATCTTTCATACTGATATATCTGGCTATAGACTTGATAATATTCTTTTACAAAAAGATAAAAATGACAAAGAACATGCTATAACATATACCAGTAGATCCCTCACACCAACAGAAAAAAACTATTCAATTACTGAACAAGAATGTTTAGCAGTAGTTTGGGCTACTAGTTACTAGAATTAATATCTTTTTAGTGCAAAATTCTTAGTAGTAACAGATCATCAAGTCTTGGTTTGGCTGTACAATAAAAAAAAACTGAATAACTTGCTGGATATTCCACTTGAATGAATTTGACTATAATATTCAATATCACAAAGGAGCAAATTATCAAAACACCAATGCTCTTTCTAAACTTACCATCCAGTGACAGTACAATCTCTCAAACCAAACCAACTTAATTATTAGTAACTTCTTTACAAACAAACATGATAATAGACTTGGACAACTACTCTGTCTTAATAGAATTTTTGGATAAAAGACAATATCCACCAGAATACACTTGACAGCAAAGAGAACATTTGCACAAACAATCAAATTTCTATTTGATTTACCAGAACCAGCTATATAAAAGAAATAAAAAAGATTCTGATCACCCCCAATGAGTTATTAGATTTGAAAAAAAAGAAATTGTAATATACAACATGTACATTGACTCATTAATTAGACACTTTGAAAAAACAAAAACAATTCAGAAAACTTTAGCTTACTATTATTGGCCTATTTTGGAAAAGAACATTGCTGAATACATCAAAACCTGTAACATTTGCCAAAGAAAAAACAAACCCAATCACAAAGAAAATATCTATTCAATCTATGTTGGTCAATCATTTGACAGAATTGGTATAGATGTTGTTAGACCTTTAACAATAACTCTTGATGGCAACAGATACATTATCATAGCTATTGACTACTTTACAAAGTGGGTAGAAGCAAGAGTCACTTCTAATCAAACAACAGTCTCAATAACCAATTTCATTTATGAAGATATCATTTGCCATCATGGCTGCCCCAAAGAACTTTTATCTGTTAGAGAAAGAGCTTTTTTCAGTACACTGATTAAAAAACTTTGTAGAAAAATGGGAATACATCATAAACTTTCCTCCCCTTATTATCTCCAAACAAATGGCTTAGTGGAACATTTTAATAGAACATTATGTAAAACCCTAGCCAAAATCAGTAAAAAAACAAACTTATAGGACAAAGTACTGCCTTTAGCTTTGTTTGCTTATAGAACTGTGAATTATGACATAACAAGTTATGAACTTTTTTATTTGTTCTATGGATGCATGGCAACACTACCAATAAAAACTGACATTGAAACAATACTCTTTGAAGAGATTACAATAGAAAATTACAAAGATATTTTGCAAAGAAGACTTGGTATCATTTTTGACTTCTTAATAGAAGCACGAATAATTGCTTTTGAAAAGATAAAACAGTTCTAAAAAAATCTTAAGAAAAAAAAAACCTATAAAACACTTTTTTTAAGTGTTGGTGATTTGGTATTGGAATACCATTCAGATAGAGACAATGTCTATGATAATAAATTTTCTAGCTGATGGAAAGAACTCTTTATAGTCAACAAAGTTTGAACAATGGTTCTTATATTCTTCAAAATCAATCTGGAACAATCTTCAATAATTATCTTGTTCATGATATATGATTTAAGAAATATCATAAATAACCTGATTGGTTGCCTGTTGTGATAATACTGACTTAAATGATCAACAAAAATCAAGTATAAATAAATGCACCATTTCAAAAACAGAGGTATCTTTAATCAACATAAACAATTATTTTCTGGATCAAAACATTCAAAACACTTTCTATACTCTCTATAAGTATTAGATCAAAAACTATCCAAATGCTATTCTGACCATTGGAAAACAAACCACCATAACTGATAACAGTAGAACACATACTGTTATTAGACCAAAGAAAACTACTACCAGAAAAGAAAAAATTGGTAGCAAAATGAATAAATATCTGTTGGAAAATATAACAGCAGTTATATTCTTACCTTCTAGTACAATTAGAAAAACACTTCAAAAAATCTTACCCATAGACAAAAACTTGTTATATAAAAGGCAATTAGAACTCTATGGTTGCCTTAGAAAAATCATAGAAGATATGAAACTTATAAAAAAAACAACTTTAGAGATACAGACAAAAATTTTGGGCATTATATGGTTAAATGTTCCAAGAGTTTTAACTATTGCTAAAAGAGCCAAAACTCTAATATAAAGATTTGGTCTCTTGGATACAAAACTCATTTCACTTCAAGTATTATATACCCTATCTATAAAAAACTTTAACAAACTAGTTAGCCTTGAGTTAAATAAAACTCTTTAAATAGATTACATCATAAATAGTTTGATTTTGCTGAAGCTCAATCTCTTTGAAGAGGATAATGTTATAGTTGAAACTTATACTTCTTATTAATTATTATATGTATTAGCACTAATGTCATATAAATTAGCCATTTTATTTTTAGAAAATAATCATTGATCTAATTGTTGACCTGATTATTGACCACTTTTGATAGCTATATAAATGATGAATCTCTTAGCTGTAGAAAAGCATGTAAGAATCAAAAGAAATAAAAATAAAATAACAACTTTCATCTTAATCATTTTCTTATCACTAATTTCCCTTTTCCTATCTTTAAGTATCTGAATATCTTGGGATAAAAGATTACTTGTTGGTTATTTTTTACCCTTTTCCTGAAATGTGTAATTGCAACATTTGAAGATTATTGAATAAAACATGACTAAAGAGTACATCTGATACCTGATATTGAATTCTAAAAGCACCAACATAAGGCATAGAATTATACCAGTATGTGATCATTTGTTAACAATATAAACTATCTCTCTACTTTTAGATTTTCCAGTTATCTTTTGAAAAGTACAGTGACTGAGATATTTTATGAGACTGATCTTGCATATTATATCCATACTTATTCAATTTACTCTTTAAAGTTGAATTCCCTTTGATTTTTTTCATCATCTTACAATCCTGTTCTCTTTTGCTATCTGTTAGCTTGTTATTCTAATCTGTAACACTATCATAAAAAATTGGACAAGAAAAAGGATTGTGCTAAACAATGTTCCCAATTTGTGACAGCACTAATACTTGTTATTAGATCACATTAATATTAGTGTGTTTTTTGGAATTATGATCTCTATTAGTTATAATGATATAGTGTAAGTGATCAAAAACCTATCTAATAAAAAGACTGCTGATTTGTCTGATATTATAAATGAGCTTTGGAAGCATTATGATGATTCAGTTTTAGTTATGCTTTTGGACTCTTTAAATCTTTGTTTGGTGTATGAATCTGTTTTATAGTCATAAAAAAAAGCTTGGATGTCAATGATTCCTAAATCATATAAGTAGAAGAGTATCTTGACTAATACAAAACCAATTGTCTTAATTAAGACTATTTGTAAGATTCTTTCCAATAGAATTTTGCTGGCCTGTAGTAAGTTTGATGTTTTTTATCATGACAATTTTTCTGTGCTGAAAGAGACTATAACTCAGTTTCCTATCTTTGCTGTTGGTTTAATGGTTAAAAATACTTTGAAAAAAGGCTGTAAACTTTAGTTGGTGTTGTAAAATATGCAAAAGGTTTATAACTCTGTTGGATGGTAACATTTAAGAAATAGTTTAATTTAGATTAAGATATGTAAATGGTTTATTTGTTTTTTTGAAAACATTTATGATAATAGAGTCAACCAGATTATGACTAATTATGGCTTGACAAAAAGTTACTAGGTATGTGATGATCTAAACCAAAAGTGAGATTTTTTCTTCTCTGTTCTAAAAATTTTTTTATAACCCCCTATTGTGTAAAATTAAACATTAGGAAAGCTTGTATGGTTATTGTATTAACACTAAATTTGTTGTCAAGACTGACAGGCTGAAAAATCAGGATGGAATAATTACATTTTTTGCTGCTGGCACTTTTGTTGATGACACTATTTGAATAAGAAGTAGTTAAGCAGCCACTTAATATATTTGGATATTACAAGTAGTTTTTTTAAGGTTAATAACATTTTAATTAATAATGAGAAAACAGTTGCAATTTTTATCAACTAGAGAGTTAAAATTGCTTTATTGTCAATAAGTAGTATTACAGATTGGAGTAACAAACTAATGGATAGCAAAAAAAAACAGGATTGTAGGGTAATGAAAGGAATCAAAGGGAATTCAACTTCAAAGAGCAAATTGAATGAGTATGGATTCAATATGTAAGATCAGTCACTATACTTTTTAAAAGATAATCAGAGAATCTGAAGGTAGAAAGATAGTTTATACTGTTAACAAATAATCACACACTGGTATAATTCTATGCCTTATGTTAGTGTTTTTAGAATTTAATATCAGATATTAGATGTACTCTTTAGCCATATTTTATTCAATAATTTTCAAATACTACAATTACACATTTTAGGAAAAAAGTAAGAAATAACCAACAAGTAATTTTTTATCTTAAGATATTCAGATACTTGAAAGTAGGAAAAGAGAAATTAGCAATAAGAGAAAAATTAAGATGAAAGTTGTTATTTTATTTATTTAATTTCCTTAATTTTTGATATGTCATTTTACAGCTAAGAGATTTATTGCTTATATAGTTATTAAAAGTAGTCAATAATCAGGTTAATAATCAGGTTAACAGTTAGATTATTAATCAGATCAATAATTATTATCTAAAAATAGAATGGCTAATTATATGACATCAGTAGCTAATACATATAATAATTAATAAAAAGTATAGTTTTAACCATAACATTATTCTCACTAAAGAAATTGAGCTCTGACAAAATCAAGCTATTTATGAGATAATTTATTTGAAAGATTTTGTCTAACTTAAAACTAACTAGTTTATTAAAATTTTTTGTAAATAAAGTATATAATACCTAAAGCAAAATAGGTTTTGTATTCAAAAGACCAAATCTTTGTATAAGAGTTTTGGCTTTTTTAGCAATAGTTAAAACTCTTAAAACATCTAATCATATAATGCCCAAAATTTCTGCCTGTATCTCTGAAGTTGTTTTCTTTATTAGTTTCATGTTCTTTATAATTTTACTAAGGTAACCATAAAGTTCTAATTGCCTTCTATATAACAAGTTTTTGTCTATAGGTAAGATTTCTTGGATTGTTTTTCCAATTGTGCTGGAAAATGAAAGTATTGCTACTGTTATACTTTTTAGTAAATATTTATTTATTTTGCTACCAATTTTTTCTCTTCTAGTAGTTGTTCTCTTTGGTTTAATAACAGTATGTGTTTCATTGTTATTAGTTATAATAGTCTGTTTTTCAATAATCAGAGTAATATTTGGATAGTTTTTGATCCAATACTTATGAAGAGTATAGAAGACATTTTGAATGTTTTGATCCAGAAAATAATTGTTTATGTTGATTGAAAATATCTCTGTTTTAAAAATGGTGTATTTATTTATACTTGATTTTTGCTGATCATTTGGGTTAGTATTACCACAACAAACAACCAATCAGGTCGTTTATGATATTTTTTAAATTATGTACCATAAATAAAATGATCATTAAAGATTGTTTTGGATGGATCTTGAAAAATATAAGAATCATTGTTTAAAACTTTGTTGACTAAAAAAGATTCTTTCTACTGGCTAAAAAATTTATCACCATAGATATTGTTTCTGTTTGAATGATATTTTAATACTAAGTCACTAATACTTAAAAAAAGTGTTTTATAAGTTTTCTTTTTCTTAAGCTTTTTTTAAAACTGTTTTATTTTTTCAAAGACAATTATTCATGTTTCTATTAAGGAGTCAAGAATGGTACCAAGTTTTCTTTGCAAAATGTTTTTATAATTCTCTATTGTGATTTCTTCAAAAAGTATTGTTTCAATGTTAATTTTTATTGATAATATTGTCATGTGTCTATAGAGCAGATAAAAATATTCATAACTTGTTATGTCATAATTTACAGTTTTATAAGCAAACAAAGTTGAAAACAGTACTTTGTTCCATAAGTTTGTTTTTTTACTGGTTTTGGCTAAGGTTTTACATAATGTTCTATTAAAATGTTTTACTAGACTATTTGTTTGAGAGTAATAAGAGAAGAAAAGTTTATAATGTATTCTTATTTTTTTACAAAGTTCTTCAACCAGTGTACTAAGAAAAGCTCTTCCTCTATTAGATAGAAGTTTTTTGGGACAGTCATAATAGCAGATAATATTTTCATAAATGAAATTGGCTATTAAGACTGCTGTTTGATCTTAAGTAACTCTTGTTTCTATCCACTTTGTAAGATAGTTGGTAGCTGTAATAATGTATCTATTGTTATCAGGAGTTATTGTTAAGGATCCAATAACATCTATACCAATTCTGTTAAATAGTTGACCAACAAAAATTGGATGAATATTTTTCTTGCAATTGGGTTTTCCTCTTTTTTGACAGGTATTACAGGTTTTGATGTATTCAGTAATGTCTTTTCCTAAGGTAAACCAATAATAGTAAGCTAAAGTTTTCTGAATTGTTTTTGTTTTTTCAAAGTGTTCAGCTAATAAGTCAGTGTACATGTTGTATATTACAATTTCTCTTTTTTCAAATCTAATAACTCTTTAAGAGTGGTCAAGATTTTTTTTATTTCTTTTATATAGTTGGTTTTGGCAAATTAAATAGAAATTTGATTATTTGTGCAAATGTTCTCTTTACTGTTAAGTGTATTCTGATGAATATTGTTCTTTATTCAAAAATTTCATTAAGGCAGAGTAGTTGTCCAAGTCTATTATTATGTTTGTTTATGAGAGTATTACTAATAATTAAGTTGGTTTGTTTGAGAAGTTGTACTATCACTAAATAGTAAATCTAGAGAGAGCATTAGCATTTTGATGATTTGCTCCTTTGTAGTGTTGAATATTATAGTCGAATTCATTCAGGTGAAGTATCTAGCAAGTTATTTGTTTGTGTTTTAGCTTCTTTTTATTGTACAGCTAAACCAAGGCTTAATAATCTGTTACTATTAAGAATTTTACATTAAAGAGATATTGGTCTTAATAACTAGTAGCCCAAACTACTGTTAAGTATTTTTGTTCAGTAATTGAATAGTTTTTTTCTGCTGGTGTGAGAGTTCTATTGGCATATGCTATAATATGTTCTCTGTTATCTTTATTTTTCTGTAAAAAACAGTACCAAGTTCATAGCCAGATGTATTAGTGTACAGAATAAAAAATTGGTCCAGATCAGGTTGTTTAAAAATTGGTTCAGTAACAAATTTTTCTTTCAGAGTTTCT
The DNA here is from genome assembly GCA_016748015.1 of Geosiphon pyriformis. Lineage (NCBI taxonomy): Eukaryota > Fungi > Glomeromycota > Glomeromycetes > Archaeosporales > Geosiphonaceae > Geosiphon > Geosiphon pyriformis. The sequence continues at coordinate 660,672 of JAAOMT010000128.1, read as the reverse complement.
AAAGCTTTTTGTTGATGAGTGTTCTAGTAATAATTAACATTTTTTCTGAGTAGTTGATTGAAAGAAAAGGCAATTTTGGAGAAATTTTTAATAAATTTGTGATAATAATGTTATGATTAAAATCTATATTTCTTATTAATTATCACATGTATTAGCCACTAATGTTATATAATTAGCCATTCTATTTTTAGATAGTAATCATTGACCTAATTAATAACTTGACTATTGACTTGATCATTGATCTGATCATTGACCTAATTATTGACTTGATTATTGATCTGATTATTGATCTAGTCATTAACTTGATTATTAACCACTTTTGATAGCTATATAAGCAATAAATCTCTTAACTGTAGAAAAACATGTCAGAAATACAAGACATATCAAAAATCAAGAAAATCAAATAAATAAAAATAACAACTTTTATCTTAATTTTTCTCTTATTGCTAAATTTCTTTTTTTCTACTTTCAAGTATCTGAACATCTTGAAATAAAAGATTACTTGTTGGTTATTTCTTACTTTTTTCTAAAACATATAATTGCAGCATTTGAAGATTATTGAATAAAACATGATTAAAGAGTACATCTAATATCTAATATTAAATTCTAAGAGTGCTGACATGAGGCATAGAATTATACCAGGTGTGATCATTTGTTAACAGTATAGACTATCTCTTTATCTTCAGATTTCTTGGTTATTTTTTGAAAAGTATAGTGACTGAGATATTTTATGAGATTGATCTTGCACATTGAATCCATACTCATTCAATTCACTCTTTAAAGTTGAATTCTCTTTAATTCCTTTCATCATCCTATAATTCTGTTTTTCTTTGCTATTTATTAGCTTGTTACTCCAACCCATAACATAAAAGTAATGCTTCCTGTGAGGTTGTCAAAATTCATTTTGTTTTTTATTGTATAAGTAATTATTTATATTTGCCACAACAATTAGAAAAATACTTTGAAACACACAACAAAAATGATCTAGACTTTATTGAACTCAATTTTTTGCCCTTTTGCTTGATTTGCTTTCCCATTGAAGAACAATTCAGTAGACAATTCCAAGATTTTTGGAACTGGTACCTAAACAAGCATTCAGCTGAAACCTACACAGCCTATACAACTTACTACTTTGATCAAGCTTATTTTGAAGACAACTTTAAAGAAAGAAACAACAGCATTAATTAACTTTTATACTCAACAACTTTTGAACAACAGCCCCCTAATTTCGAATATTTGAATCATTAAATCCATATCTGGATTACTGTCCATTAATCAGTTGAGACTTTTCTTAAAACAAAAGAAGAAAGCTACCAAACTGCACCTGTTTTTAATCTTTTCTTAAGTGAATTAGAACATTCTACACAAACAGTTACTCCTGAACCAATGATTCAAGACCCTATGCAACAAAACATTCTAATCACCTTTCAAGACATACAAACTGCTTTAGGGCAAAGAAATAATACTCTATTATTATTATTTAAAGACAATGCACAAAATCTAATTGAATGATTGAATGACTTTAAAAGAGCTACCACAGCCAACCAATATGATAATAAATACAAGTTCCAAATTGTTGGTGGCTATCTTTAAGGCTCTTTTGTTACTTAGTTTTTACAAGAAACTAATGCCAATGCTCAGCAAAAAATCATTAGATGGAGACCAGCAAATGCTGGAGAAAACAATACTTTTTTTACTATTCAGTTTGAAATAAAATTTAAAACTCTTATCTTGATATCCAAATGGCACATGGAATTAAAAAAAAAAACCCAAGATCCTAGTGAAGCTGTAACTGAATATACCAAAGCAATCAGAAAGTTAATTAAGTGGGTAGACTCTGAAAGAAACTGAACAGAAGAACAGAAAACTTACTTCTTCACAAATAGATTAAGAACTGATTTCTCATATGCTCTTTGGCCTCTTCTGGTTCTAAAAAACAATCTTACAATAGATATAATTGTTGAATTAGCCCAACAAATTGAAGACAATCAAAAAATGCACTTGGGATCCACACTCCTAGTTTTTGCTTCTGCTTCTGTTATGGCTCCTACTCTTTAAATGACTGCCACTTTTTTTACTATTCAAACTCCAAATTCCAATGAACAATTAATAGATAGACTCATAGCCAATTTTGCTCAGTTCTTAAAACTCTTAGCTCAAGCAGTCAGAGAAAATTAACAAACTTAAAGACCAAAATTTGAACTCTATTTTAATCAGCCTCAGCAACCCTCTTATTAAAGACAACAAAATTGTGACCTATTTATATGTTATTGCTGTAGATTAACTGAATATTTCTCCAAAGATTGCAACAATTCTTCTTTACCACTTTCAGCTCTTAGAAACAATAATAATCAAAACAACAGAACCATCAACAACAATGTTCCCAATCAAAGACCCAATCATGCCAACATCAATTTCTTTGGAAAAAATCCTCTAGTTGAAGCTACTGTTTATTAGTCTTTAAATTATAGGTGCACCTCCAAAGAATGAAAGTGCAAACCAACCAGAAAAAAACTCTTTTTACGTCTTTAATCTAATTGATAATGATCATAACATAGATGAACTAGCAATCAACATCTCTGAATCAACAAAAAAGAAGAAAAAAGCCAAGATTAATTTTATTTTGAATTTAAACAAAGCATTTAATTCAATGGCTAATAACAATGAGCCATCAAAAGCTAAAGTTTTTAAAAATTTTCCAAAGTTGAAATTCTCAGAAATAGTACAAAAATCTGGTCCCTATTCTGTTGTTAATAATCTCATGAAAACTCCAGCACATATTACATTTGGCCAACTAATGACTCATCCACAGTTCAGAAAAAATCTTCACAAATCATTAATACCAAAGAAGAAAACACCAAAGACCAACAAATGCTCCTGCCAAGCTGGACTTGCTAACAACAGCAATGTTACCCCTTTAATTTGTAAAGCCCAAGTGGCTGGTTACTTTATTGTTCTGATTCTAGACAGTGAATTATCTGTTAGTGTCATAGCCAAACATTTTTTTGAAGCAATTGGCAAAAAAATTGATGAACCTTCAACTAGACCAATGACCAACATACATAATAATAAGAAGAAAAGCCTGGGCATAACCAAAGCTATTCCTGTTTGCATCAATAGTATTAGCATTGAAACTGACATAAAAGTATCTGAAACAAAAAAGTACACCATAATTGTTGGCAATGAGTGGCTCAAAAAAGCCAAAGCACTACTTGACTATAAACTTTGTGAGCTAACCATCAGATGTGGTGAAAAGCCTATTGTAGTTAAGTACTGTTATTGGACAACTTCTTCAGTACCCAAGCAAAACCAAAAAAAAGAACAATTAAATGAATTAGATGATAATAGAGCGATAAAAAAAATGATCAAGAAGAACAAAAAAAAACTGCTGAACTCACCTATACTATCTTTACTAACAATGGCAAGCTACTGAACAATGTTAAAGTTGACAAAAAAAAAATCATGGTAAATGGCAAGCTGATCTGCTGGCTCTACTATGGTATTTTCAGAAAAACCTTTGATAAAAAATCTGGCAAGAAAGCAAAATACAGTTATTGATAATATGATTTTTATGTTAGATGCTGGTGTGATAAACCTTTGTGTTTTCCTAGTAATAAATACAAGTCTTGCTTAATCTATTATAAAGATTGGGAGCCAATTAGTTTGATACCCAAAAAAAAACTAAAAAAAGTACAGAAGTCCTTTGAGAATAAACCACCTGAAATTTAATCACTAATTATAAAACAAAGAAAACCTTTCTCTAAAAAAAGAAAAGTGGACATTGAAAATCTGTGGCTAAAAAGAGCCCTGTTATCTCAAAAGAAGGTGATATTTCTGAATGAACCCATGTGATACAACATACTATCACCACAAAAAAAACTTGTCCCATCTATTTGAAGTCTTATCAATCCAATTGATACAATAATGAGTTCATCAAGAAAGAGATAAACTAAATGAAAGATCTTGGATTCATACAAAAAACCAAGAGTAAATGAGCTTTTCCAGTTGTAGTGGTATTCAAAAAAGGTGGAATCTTATGCTTTTGTGTTAACTACTACCAATTAAATACCATCACTATAAGAAACATATACTCACTTTCCAAAATTGATGCAATGCTAGATAAATTCAATAGTGCTGCTTTTTTCTCAACCATTAACTTAACTGCTGGATTCTGGCAAGTAGAAATGGATCCAGAAAGCAGAAAAAAAACTGCTTTCATTACCAAATATGGCACCTATAAATTTACAGTTATGCCTTTTGGTCTTACTAATGCCCCTTTTATCTTTCAATGTCTAATAAACAAAGTATTTAAATCAGTAAAAAAAAACTTTGTTCTGGTCTACTTAAATAACATAATAGTCTATTCAAAAACCTGAGATGAACACCTTGAATATTTGCAGAAGGGTTTTGACCTGCTCAGAAATGTTGGCCTTAAGATCAATTCAATTAAATCTTTTTTTGGATGCCAATCTACCCAGTTTTTTGGTTATCTTATTACAAAAGATGGAATCTTCTCTGACTCAGCTAAAGTTGAAAAAGTTCAAAACATTAGACAACCAATGAATGTTCCTAAATTACACTCTTTTCTTGGTTTGGCTTTTTACTATTACAAATTTATCAAGAATTTCTTCAAAATCACTTTTTCTCTTAATCAGCTACTCAAAAAAAATATTAATTATTACTGAGACACTCATCAACAAAAAGCTTTTGAAATTCTGAAGGAAAAACTTGTTACTGAATTAATTCTTAAGCAACCTAATCTAGACCAACCTTTCATTTTTCACACTGATACATCCAGCTATAGACTTGGTGTTTTTCTTTCACAAAAAAACAAAAATAGCAGAGAACATGCCATAGTATATGCCAGTAGATCTCTCACACCAGCAGAAAAAAACTATTCAGTTACTAAACAAGAATGCTTAGCAGTAGTTTGGGCTACTAATTACTAAGAGCAATATTTTTTTGGTGTGAAATTTTTAGTAGTAACAGATTATTAAGCCTTGGTTTGGCTGTACAATAAAAAGAAGCTAGAACACAAATGAATAACTTGCTAAATACTCTACTTGAATGAATTTGACTATGATATTTAACACCACAAAGGAGCAAATTATTAAAATACTGATGTTTTCTTTAGACTTACTATCCAATAATAATACAAGCTTCTTAAACCAAACCAACTTAATTATTAGTAACTGCTTCACAAAACAAACATGATAATAAACTTAGACAACTACTTTGTCTTAATGGAATTTTTGGGTAAAGGACAATACCCACCAAAATACACTTGATAGCAAAGAAAACATTTGTGCAAACAATCAAATTTCTATTTGATTCACCAGAACCAGCTATATAAAAGAAATAGAAAAAATTCTGACCATCCCTAAAGAGTTATCAGATTTGAAGAAAAAGAAATTGTAATATACAACATGCACACTGACCCATTAACTGGACACTTTAAAAAAACAAAAACAATTCAGAAAACTTTAGCTTACTATTATTGGCCTATCTTGGGAAAAAACATTATTAAATACATTAAAACCTGTAATATTTGCCAAAAAAAAGGCAAACCCAATTACAAAGAAGATATCCATTCAATCTCTATTGGTTAATCATTTGACAGAATTGGTATAGATGTTGTTAGATTATTAACAATAACTTCTAATAGCAACAGATATATTATCACAGCTATTGACTATCTTACAAAATGGATAGAAGCAAGAGCCATTTCAGATTAAACAGCAGTTTCAATAGCCAATTTCATTTATAAAGATATTATCTGCTATTATGATTGTTCTAAAGAACTTTTATCTGATAAAGGAAGAGCTTTTTTTAGTACACTGATTGAAGAACTTTGCAGAAAAATGGGAATACATTATGAACTTTCTTTCTTTTACCACTCCCAAACAAATGGCCTAGTAAAACATTTTAATAGAACATTATGTAAAATCCTAACCAAAACCAGTGAAGAAACAAACTTATGAAACAAAGTACTGCCTTCAGCTTTGTTTGCTTATAGAACTGTAAATTATAACATAACAAGTTATGAATTTTTTTATCTGCTCTATAGACACTGTTATCCAAATAGAAAAACTGATCCAAAGTTATGAAGAAATGTGACCAAAACATGACATAATACAGAATAATGCACAATAATGTTGGATAATATGTTATAATTTAGAATAATACATTATAATATGGAATAATACAGAATAACATATAATAACACCAGATAACATATTATAACATAGAATAACTAGTAATAACATAAAAAAACAAAGCAATTACAGAAATAGCAAAGCAATATTTAGCAATAATGGAACAGTCAGAAAGCAATTTTGTAGAACAAAAAGAATGTATAAAAATGAGTAGTTGTAGAAGTTAGAAAGATATCCAGAGAGAAAATTAGACTTTCAGAGTTAATTAGACTTATAGATCATAATTATTAAATATTTTTCCTTTCAAGGATAGTTGTTATCAATTAAAATAGAATTATATCAATAAAATATCTCTTCAATTTTTCAAATCCATGTTATTATCCACTATTTAATCTGCTGGCACAATAGCTCTTGATTACAGCTATTGACAGGACACTTATTTTTTATTTTATTTTCTTTATTTTTTTATTTTCTTTTATTTTCTTTTATTTTCTTTTATTTTCTTTATTTTCTCTTGTGGAGTAACAACATAGTAAAATTGACTGTCTAGAAATAGACTTTGTAATAGCCTGGTAAAAAAAAGAAGCTCTTCTTAAGTTTTGAATATTAATATTATCTTGATAGCTTACTAAAAGAACAAAAAAACAATGCCAGACCCTAACAACTGTGCTCATTAGTTCAAAAAAGATAGTTCATATTTTTAAAGATGTTGTAATTAATGAAAACCAAACCTCTGTGCCTTATAACCAAAGAACTCTATGGGTAAATTCATAACAATTAAACAGATTTTCAGAGACTAATAATACTGATACAACAAACCAGTTTACTGAAAAAAAACCATCAAAAGCTTCCTAAAAACCCAAATATTGAGCACCAAATATTACCATTTTCTTACTCCACCAAGTTTATTCATAATATTTGGTCCTTTCTGTGAGGTTATAAAATTCACAGAGACAGAGCACCCCAAAAATTCACAAAAGTAAAAGACCAAGAGAAAACAAGGGAAAAATCACTTAAGATTTGCAAAATTCTTATTTTAGCATTTTCTTTGAAAAACTCGTTAAATTAAAATGCCAATTATTTAAGACCCAATCATTAAAACTCCAAACATTCGAAACTTACCTTTGATAAATTCATCAAAAAACTCATTAAATTAAAACTCTGATTTTTTAAGACTTAATCATTAAAACTCCAAATATTTGAAACTTATCTTTAATAAATTTGTTAAAAACTTGTTAAATTAAAACTCCAATTATTCAAGACCCAATCATTAAAAACCCAAACATTTGAAAATTACTGTTAATAAATTTATTAAAATTTATTAAATTAAAAACTCTAATTATTCAAAACCCAATCATTAAAACTCCAAACATTTGAAACTTATTTTTAATAAATTTGTTAAAACTTGTTAAAACTCTGATTATTCAAAATCTGATTATTCAAAAACTCAAACATTTAAAACCCAATAATTCTAACCTTACTATTGTACAAAAAAACTTACTGTTAATAAAACTTGTTAAACCTTTAACAATTCAAACTCTGGGAATTATTCAAAAACCTAAACATTCGAAGTCTAATAAATTCCAAACCCCACTATCATATAAGAAAACTTACTAATAAAACCTAATTTTCACAATACCAATAAATCAGCAAAACTTACCTGATAGTTCTGAGTCAGAATATTGGGAAATAGTCACAATCTACTTTCATGTGTCATATATTTAAAAAAAAGCCAATTAGTGAAAACAAATAAGAATTGGAATCAAAACCTAATCTTAATTCAAACTTTGCTGATAATAACAACAATTCAAACTCTACTAATAACAACAACAATTCAAACTCTACCAACAACAATTCAAACTCCACTTCAAACACTAAACAATATATCATGTTTCTAGATTTTACAATGGAACAGAAATTAACTTAATTCAGCAATAATAATGAAGGTATACAAATGCAAGATTTGAACTTGAATATTCTAAACAGACCACTATAGGTAAAAAAAACTCCAGTTATATATAAAATTAGATTTAAAAAATAGCAATAGAAATTACAGCAACAACATTAATACAAAAAAAAATTTATGATTTTGCAGGAGCTTAATTCTAAAAGAGAAAAATAATGTTACTCAAGTAGAAAAACTGATCCAAAGTTATAAAAAAACATAACCAAAATGTAACATAATACAGAATAACGTTAGATAACACATTATAACTTAGAATAATACAAGATAATATATTATAATGTGGAATAACACAGAATAATATGTAATAACACCAGATAACATATTATAACATAGAATAACTAGTAATAATGTTATGGGTTGAAGTAACAAGCTAATAGATAGCAAGGGAAAACAAGATTGTAGGGTGATGAAAGAAATCAAAGGAAATTCAATTTCAAAGAGTGAATTAAATGAGTATGGATTTAATGTGTGAGATCAGTCTTATAAAATATCTCAATTGCTGTACTTTTCTAAAGATAACCAGGGAATTTAAAAATAGAAATGATTACACACTGGTATAATTATATGTCTTATGTCAGTGCTTTTAGAATTCGATATCAGGTATCAGATGTATTCTTCAGTCATGTTTTATTCAATAATTTTTAAATGCTGCAATTACATTTCAGGAAAAAGGTAAGGAATAATCAACAAGTAATCTTTTATCAAATACTTGAAGGTAGAAAAAGAGAAATTAGCAATAAAAGAATGATTGAGATGAAAGTTGTTATTTTATTTATTTTCTTTCTTTGATTTTTGACATACTTTTTTACAGCTAAGAAATTCATTGCTTATATAGCTATCAAAAGTGGTCAATGATTAAGTCAATGACTAGATCAATGATCAAATCAATAATCAGGTCATTAATTAGGTCAATGATCAGGTTAATAATTACTTTCTAAAAATAAAGTGGCTAATTTATATGACATCAGTGGCTAATACATATAATAATTAATAAGAAGTATAAGTTTCAACTGTAATATTATCTTCTCCAAAGAGATTGAGCTTCAGCAAAATCAAGCTATTTATAGTGTAATCTATTTAAAAAGTTTTATTTAACTCAAGGCTAACTAGTTTGTTAAAGTTTTTTGTAGATAGGGTATATAATACTTGAGGTGAAATAAGTTTTGTATCCAAGAGACTAAATCTTTATATTAGAGTTTTGGCTCTTTTAGCAATAGTTAAAACTCTTGGGACATCTAATCATATAATGCCCAAAATTTCTGTCTGTATCTCTAAAGTTGTTTTTTTCATGAGTTTCATATCTTCTATGATTTCTCTAAGACAACTATAGAGTTCTAATTGTCTTCCATATAACAAGTTTTTGTCTATGGATAAGATTTCTTGGAGTGTTTTTCTAATTGTGCTAGAAGGTAAGAGTATAGTTGCTGTTATATTTTCCAACAGATATTTATTCATTTTGCTACCAATTTTTTTTTTCTAGTAGTAGTTTTCTTTGGTCTAATAACAATATGTGTTCTACTGTTATCAGTTATGATGATTTGTTTTCTAATGATCAGAGTAGCATTTGGATAGTTTTTGATCCAATACTTATAGAGAGTATAGAAAGTGTTTTGAATGTTTTGATCCAGAAAATAATTGTTCATATCAATTGAAAATACCTCTGTTTTTGGAATGATGCATTTATTTATACTTGATTTTTGCTGATCATTTGAGTCAGTATTACCACAACAGGCAACCAATCAGATTATTTATGATATTTCTTGAGTCATGTATTATGAAAAAGATAATCATTGAAGATTGTTTTAGATTGATTTTGAAGAATATAAGAACCATTGTTCAAAACTTTGTTGACTATAAAGAGTTCTTTCCATCAGCTAGAGAATTTATTATCATAGACATTGTCTCTGTCTGAATAATATTCCAATACCAGATCACCAACACTTAAAGAAAGTGTTTTATAGATTTTCTTTTTCTTAAGATTTTTTTAGAACTGTTTTATCTTTTCAAAAGCAATTATTTGTGCTTCTACCAAAAAGTTAAGAATGATACCAAGTCTTTTTTGCAAAATATCTCTGTAATTTTCTATTGTAATCTCTTTAAAGAGTATTGTTTCAATGTTAGTTTTTATTGGTAGTGTTGTCATGCATCCATAGAACAGATAAAAAAGTTTATAACTTGTTATGTCATAATTTACAGTTTTATAAGCAAACAAAGCTAAAGACAGTACTTTGTCCTATAAGTTTGTTTTTTTACTAGTTTTGGTTAGGGTTTCACATAATATTCTATTAAAATATTCTATTAAGCCATTTGTTTGGAGATAATAAGAGGAGAAAAGTTTATGATGTATTCCCATTTTTTTACAAAGTTCTTTAATCAGTGTACTAAGAAAAGCTCTTCCTCTAACAGATAAAAGTTCTTTGGAGCAGCCATGATGACAAATGATATCTTCATAAATGAAATTGGCTATTGAGACTGCTGTTTGGTCAGGAGTGACTTTTGTTTCTATCCACTTTATAAGATAGTCAATAGCTGTGATAATGTATCTGTTGCCATCAGAAGTTATTATTAAAGATCCAACAACATCTATATCAATTCTGTTAAATAGTTGACCAATAGAAATTGAATTGATATCTTCTTTGCGATTGAATTTGCCTCTTCTTTAGCAAATGTTACAGGTTTTAATATATTCAGCAATATTCTTTCCCAAGGTAGGCCAATAATAATGAACTAAAGTTTTCTGAATCATCTTTGTTTTTTCAAAGTATCCAGCTAATGAGTCAGTATGCATGTTTTATATTACAATTTCTCTTTCTTCAAATTTGATGACTCTCTGGGAGTGGTCAGGATCTTTTCTATTTTTTTTATATAATTGGTTCTGGCAGATTAAATAGAAATTTGTTTGTTTATGTAAATGTTCTCTTTGCTGTCAAGTGTATTCTGGTGGGTATTGTTTTTTACTCAAATATTCTATTAAGGCAGAGTAGTTATTCAAGTCTATTATTATGTTTGTTTGTAAAAAAGTTACTAATAATTAAGTTAGTTTGGTTTGAGAAGTTGTACTGTCACTGAATGGTAAGTCTAAAAAAAGTGTTGGCATTTTGATAATTTGCTTCTTTGTGGTATTGAATATCACAATTAAATTCATCCAAGTGGAGTATTTAGCAAGTTATTCATTTGTGTTCCAGCTTCTTTTTATTGTGCAGCCAAACTAAGGCTTGATAATCTGTTACTATTAAGAATTTTGCACCAAAAAGATATTGATTCCAGTAATTAGTAGCCCAAACTACTACTAAACATTCTTGTTCAGTAACTGAATAGTTCTTTTCTGCTGGTATGAGGGATTTATTGGCATATGCTATAACCATTTTCATTTTTTTGTGAAAGAACAGCACCAAGTCCATAGCTGAATGTATCAATATGGAGGATAAAAAGTTGGTCCAGATCAGGTTGCTTGAGAATTGGTTCAGTAACAAGTTTTTTCTTCAGAATTTCAAAAGCTTTTTGTTGATAAATGCTCCAGTGATAATTGACATTTTTTCTGAATAGCTGATTAAGAGAAAAGACGATTTTGGAGAAATTCTTGATAAATTTGCAATAATACGAAGCCAAACCAAGAAAAGAGTATAGTTCAGAAACATTTATTGGTTGTCTAATGTTTTGAACTTTTTCAACTTTAGCTGGATCAGAAAAGATTTTATTTTTTGTAATAAGATGACCAAGGAACTGGGTGGATTGGTATAAAGAAAGATTTGGTTGGATTGATTTTAAGGCCAGTATTTTTGAACAGGTCAAAAACCTTCTGTAAATATTCAAGGTGTTTATCCCAGGTTTTTGAGTAAACTATTATGTCATTTAAATAAACCAAAACAAAGTTTTCTTTTACTGATTTAAATACTTTGTCCATTAGGCATTAAAAGATGGGAGGGACATTGGTAAGACCAAAAGGCATGACTGTAAATTTATAGGTGTCATACTTGGTAATAAAGGCAGTTTTCTTTCTGCTTTTTAGATCCATCTCTATTTGCCAGAATTCAGCAGTTAAGTCAATAGTTGAGAAAAAAACAGCACCATTAAATTTATCTAGCATTGCATCAATTTTAGGAAGTGGGTATATGTCTCTTATAGTGATAGCATTTAGTTGGCAGTAGTCAACACAAAAGCATAAGATTTCATCTTTCTTGAATACTACTACAACTGAGAAAGCCTATTCACTCTTGGTTTCTTGTATAAATCAAAGATCTTTCATCTGGTTTATCTTTTTCTTAATAAACTCATCATTGTGTTAATTGAATTAATAAGATTTCAAATGGATGGGATGAGTTTTTTTGTGGTGATGATGTGTTGTATTACATGAGTTCATCCAGGAGTATCATCTTTTTTTGAGATAACTAGACTATTTCTAGCCAACAGATTTTTAATGTCTACTTTTCTTTCTTCAGGAGAAGGTTCTTTTTGTTTTATAACTAGTGATTGGATTTCAGGTGGTTCACTCTCAAAGAACTTCTGTACTTCTTTTAGTTCTTCTCTGGATATCAAACTAATTGGCTCCTAATCTTTGTAATAGATTAAGCAAGACTTGCATTCATCACTAGGGGAATACAAAAGTTTATCACATCAGCATTTGGTACAAAAACCATACTACTAATAGCTGTATTTTGCTTTCTTGTCAGGTTTTCTATCAAAGATTCTTCTAAGGATATTATAATAGGGCCAGCAGATCAGTTTGTCATTTACCATAATTTCTTCTTTGTTAGCCTTAACATTGTCTAGTGGTTTGTTATTGCTGGTGAAAATAGTATAGGTAAGTTCAGCAGTTTCTTCTTAATTATCTTCTTTATCACTCTCATCATCATTTGATTTATCTGATTGTTCTTCTTCTTGGTTTTGCTTAGATACTGGAAGGGTTGTTTAATAACAGCACTTAACCACAATGAGTTTCTCACCACATCTGATGATTAGTTCACAGAGTTTATAATCAAGCAAGGCTTTTGCTTTCTTAAACTATTTATTGCCAACTATTATGGTATATTCTTTTGCTTCAGATACTTCCATGTTAGTTTCAATGCTGATGCTATTAATTCGAACAGGAACAGCTTTGACTATACCCAAATCTTTTTGTTACCATGTATATTGGTCATTAGTCTTGTGGATGGTTTATTAATCTTTTTGCCAATTGCTTTTAAAAAGTGTTTGGCAATAACATTAACAGATAATCCACTATCCAGAATTAGATCAATAAAGTAACCAGCCACTTGGGCTTTACAAATGAGAGAGGTAACATTGCTGTTGTCAACAAGTCCAGCTTGGCATAGGTGCTTGTTGGTCTTTGGTGTCTTTTTTTTGGGAATCAAAGATTTGCAAAGGTCTTTTCTGAATTGCAGATTGGTCATTAACTGGCCAAAAGTAATGTGAGCAGATGTTTCTATGAGATCTTTAACAACAGAATAGAGTCCAAATTTTTGTACAATTTCTGGGGATTTCAATTTTGGAGGATTTTTAAAAACTTTAGCCTTTGGTAGCTCATTATTATTAACAGTTGATTTGGATGTCTTGTTTGGGTTCAGAGCAAAATCAACCTTGGTTTTTTTCTTCTTTCTAGTTGATTCAGAGGTGTTGATTGCTAGTTTATCTATATCATGGTTATCATCAATTAGGTTAAAAACATAAAAGGGGTTTTCTTCTGGTTGGTTTGCACTTTCACTCTTTGGAGGTGTGTCTACCAGTTTAAAGGCTGATAAACAATGACTTTAACTAAGAGATTCTCTTCAAAGAAATTAATGTTGGCATGATTGGGTCTTTGATTGGGGACATTGTTGTTAATAATTCTGTTGTTTTGATTGTCATTGTTTCTGGGAGCTGGAGAAAACAGGAGAGAATTGTTGCAATCTCTGGAGAAATATTCAGTTAATCCACAGTAATAACACACAGGTGGGCCACAATTTTGTTGTCTTTAATAAGAGGGTTGCTGAGGTTGATTAAAATAAGGTTCAAATCTGGATTTTTGAAGTTGTTGATTTTTTCTGACTGCTTGGGCTAAGAGTTTTAGTAATAGGGCAAGATTAGCTGTAAGTTTATCTATTAACTGTTCATTTGGGTCTTGAGTTTGGGCAACAAAAGAGGTAGCAGCCATTTGGGAAGCAGAAACCATAACAGAAGCAGGAGCAAAAACTGGAAGTGTGAATTCCAAGTGCATTTTTTGGTTGTTTTCAATTTATTGGGCAAGTTCAATAGCCATGTCCATTGTGAGATTGTCTTTCAGTGCCAGAAAAGGCCAAAAAACATAGAAAAGATCAGTTCTCAATCCTTTTGTAAAGGAATGAATCTTTTGTTCTTCTGTCTAGTTTCTTTCAAAATCTACTTGCTTGATTAATTTTCTGATTGCTTTGGCATATTCAGTTACAACTTTACCAGAACCTTGGGTTTTTTTTTCTAATTCCATATGCCATTTGGATATTAAGATAGAAGTTCTAAATTTAGTTTCAAATCAGATTGTAAAAGAAGTGTTTTCTTCTCTAGCATTTGTTGGTGCCTATTTAATAATTCTTTGATAAGCACCAGCATCAGTTTTTTGTGAGAACCAAGTAGCAGAAGAGCCTTGAAGATAGCCACCAACAATTTGGAACTTGTATTCATTATCATATTGGTTGGTTGTGGCAGCTCTTTCAAAGTGATCCAACTATTCAATTGGATCTTGTGCATCATCTTTGAATAATGGTAGTGGAGTATTGTTTCTTTGCCCTAAAGCAGTTTGTATGCCTTGGAGGGCAATCAGAATGTTTTGTTACATGGGGTCATTAGCCATTGGTTCAGGAGTAGCTGTTTGTGTAGAATGTTCTGATTCACTTAAGAAAAGATTAAAAACAGAAACAGTTTGGTAGCTTTCTTTTTTTGTTTCAAGTAGAATCTTAACTAATTGATGGACAGTAATCCAAAGATGGATTTTATGATTCAAATATTCGAAATTAGGGGGCTGTTGTTCAAAGGTTGTTGAATATAAAAGTTGATTAATGTTGTTGTTTCTTTCTTCAAAGTTGTCTTTAAAATAAGCTTGATCAAAGTAGTAAGTTGTATAGGCTATATAGGTTTTAGCTGAATGCTTGTTTAGAAACCAGTTCCAAAAGTCTTGGAATTGTCTGCTGGATTGTTCTTCAATAGGAAAGCAAATCAAGCAGGAAGGCAAAAAATTGAGTTTAATAAAGTCTAGACTGTTTTTGTTATGTGCTTTAAAGTGTTCTTCTGATTATTGTAACAGGTATGAATAATTATCCATACAATAGAAAACAAAGTGGAATTTGACAATCTCACAGGAAGCACCACTTTTATGTTACAAGTTGGAGTAACAAGCTAATAGATAGCAAGGGAAAACAAAATTGTAAGGTGATGAAAGAAATTAAAAGGAATTCAACTTTAAAGTGCAAATTAAATGAGTATGAATTCAATGTGCAAGATCAGTCTCATAAAATATCTTAGTTACTATACTTTTCTAAAGATAACCAGGGAATCTGAAGGTAGAAGGATAGTCCATACTGTCAACAAATGATCACACACTGGTATAATTTTATGTTTCACATTGACATTTTTAGAATTCTATATTAGATATTAGATATACTCTTTAGTTACATTTTATTCAATAATCTTCAAATGCTGTAATTACACATTTCAGGAAAATGGTAAGAAATAACTAATAAGTAATCTTTTATCAGATACTTGAAGATAGGAAAAGAGAAATTAGTGATAAAAAAATGATTGAAATGAAAATTGTTATTTTATTTATTTTTTTTCTTTGATTCTTGACATACTTTTCTACAGCTAAGAGATTCATTGCTTATATAGCTATCAAAAATGGTCAATGATCAGGTTAATGACTAAGTCAATAATCAGATCAATGATCACTTTCTAAAAATAGAGTGGCTAATTTATATGACATCAATGGCTAATATATGTGATAATTAATAAGAAATATAAGTTTCAACTGTAACAGTACATAACTCAAGAAATATTACAAATAATCTGATTGAACTTAAATAATTAGCAAAAATCAAATATAAATAAATGCACCATTCCCAAAACAGAGGTATCTTCAATCAACATAAACAATTATTTTCTGGATTAAAACATTTAAAACACCTTCTATACTCTCTATAAATATTGGATTAAAAACTATCTAAATGCTACTCTGACTATTAGAAAACAGACCACTATAATTGATAACAGTAGAATACATACTGTTATTAGACCCAAGAAAACAATTACTAGAAGAGAAAAAATTGGTAACAAAATGAATAAATATCTGCTGAAAAGTATAACAACAGCAATACTTTCACTCTTCATTACAATTGAAAAAACAATTAAGGAAATCTTATCTATAGACATATAAAAGACAATTAGAACTCTATGGTTGTCTTGGTGAAATCATAAAAAACATGAAGCTCATAAAGAAAACAATTTCAGAGATACAGATAGAAATTTTGGACATTATATAGTTAGATGTCCCAAGAGTTTTGACTATTGTTTTTTTTTTTGTTAATATGTAGCTACACTAATTGTTTATTAGTTTGTCCAACAATATAGTTGGCACTTTTATAAAGCCAGCTCACCCAATAATACAATATCACAAGATGTGGTTAATCACAAGCAAAAAGTCCTAACTACATGCTAATACTATTTATGTTATTTAATATATTAAACATATATAATTTATACATCTTACTCATAATGCAAACAAGTTTATGATTATTTTTAACAAAACTACTTATTTACTTAGCAGTCTAATTAGGATTGGATTTGATATTAAAAGATTGATTCTTCCATAATTCTATTATTGTATCAAATGTGTTATTATAGACCAAGAAATCTTTAACATCATTATTATTATCCATGTCTTTATTTTTAAATACATCAACAAAGCATACTTTTTTACTTCTCTTCTTGAAGTCTACTATTTTTTTTTGTAGCAAAAAAACCACAGTATTTATAGCTTTAATTTGGGTTGCCATTTCAATCACACTTTTCTTCAATGTCTCTGTCATGGCAGACAGAGTAAACAGTAATTTAGTAATCAACACAACCAAAAAACCCATAAGTTCAACTATAGATTTTATCAACAAAGACAGTTTAGTAAGATGGGTTTCTAAGAAAGCCAACTTAGTATTAACAGCAATATCTGGATCAGAGGAAACAACAGGTGACTAAGGTATAACACCTTTGAGAAACACCAAAAGCCAAATTCATATTAACAGCAGCAGCAACAGAAAAAACCACAGAAGTGACAGCTTTGGCATAAGATTTAACTCCAGCAAAAGATGACTTGAAGATTTTAAGACCACCAGCAAAATTGGAAAAGAATTTGGAAGAAAAAGGTGGTGACATCTTACAGCTCACAGCCAAATAATCTAAATCTTGACATCTATAGCAGCAGTGACATTCAAGAGTTTTCCATTAGATACGGCAGCCATGTAAGGTACCAGTTTTTAAAACAGCAATGTTTGAAGATTCCAAGAAATCAAAGATAATCACAGCAAAATGTTGACATCAGTATGACTCCAAGAAGTAGAGAATAAAACAAGTACAGCCACTAACTTAAGAGACCAAATCACTAATCTCAAAGGCAATACAGTGAACTCTCTTTATAATCACACCTTTTGGTCAACACATTTGTGATAACTATAGAAAGATAAGACTATAAAAAATGTTTAATATTTTATCACATGATCTATATATCACATGCATAATATAATAACCAATTATATATATTTTATTTAAAAAAGCTATCTATTTGCAACTGTTTTTTCTCTTCTTGAACTTTGAGAATAGTATTACAAATTAATGTTCTCAAAGTTTTAAAAAAGTCTGAATCAACTTTTTTATTATACTGCTCTTCACAATAGCACAATATATCTTCAAGTGCAGTTTTATCTTAATGTGTAGATAGCAAAAACAAAAGTTTATCTTCATCTTCACTTTTTAAATCTTCATTTGCATTAGAATTTCCACTATACTTGTTGTTAATAAGATTCACAATTTTATTCTCTAAGGCATAAGTGAATAATAGTTCAAACTTGTCAATATTAATGAAGTCTATTGCCAATAGCTTGTCAATATTAATATGCTCAATAAAAACTTGTACTTCTTATAGGAGTTCTTGTTCAATATCTAATGGATGGGCTAATATTTGACTATTATTCAAAATTTCCATATGATGTCAACAGTTTTGGATTGTAGTTGTTGTTACCACTGATCACAGATTAATTAAAAAGTCAACTACATCTTTTAATGTTATTGTTAATATTAAAATCTTGTCATTATACTAATTAATAAGATGAAAAAAAAACAATTTTTGGTATTGTGTCTTAAAAAATGCAATAATTCCTGCATCTAATGATTGCAAATGAGATGTTGTATTGGATGGTAAGTATCTAATTATAATATTAGATAATATGGAAGGTTTTCTATCATGAGAATCAGCATTATCAAGCAATAGCAAAATCTTTTTTTTCTTATGATACATTTCTTTATTTAATAAATTAAGTTATTCACTAAAAATATTGGTTTGCATCCATGCTTTTATATTGTAATAATAAGTAATTGGAAGTGCATTCATATTAATATTGTGAAAACATCGTGGCTTTGTGGCTTTGCTAATAATTAAAGACTGCAACTTGATGCTGTCTGTTGTATTACAAACAAGAAATATGATAATTTGACTCTTATTACACTTGATGCCAGAGGTAGATTTTGTTGCCAAAGTTGTATTTGGTGGCATTCTAAAGAATAATGCTGTTTTATCAGCATTGTAAACATTATTTAGATTATATTTGCTAATGATCTTATGCAGTTTTTCTTGTTTCTTTGGTAAAATTTCCAAGGAGGCACTATTTGCTGTGCCATGCATCTTAATGTGGTGCAAATTATGACGTTTTTTGAACTTTTCTAACCAACCATCTAATGCTTTAAAGTTATTTTTTTCCAGAAACTTTTCAGCAAACTTGAGGGCTTTTGTTTGTAAAAATTTTCCAGTAAGAATGCAGTTGGTAGCTAGTGCTCCAAGCATCTATTCTCTCAGTGTATTATTTATCTTCAGAAACATCTCTTTCCTGTCCTTTGTCAATTGACCAAAGTTGTCAGATACATTCTTTTCAATCCATCAGTCTGATTTTGCAAGTATTTTTGTTATAGTGAAGCAGTCAATCTTTAGATTAAATATTTTGATAAGTCTATTTGCTGAGTAGTCAGAATGCTTTAGTTTGTACTGGCAGAGAGCCTTTTTAGTTTCCAAAGAGATTGCTGCTTGCTTTTGGTTTGTGTTTTTTGGCATGTTAATAAGAACATACATCTTATTGCATTTTGCTTTTATAATGCATTGATGTATCTGTTATGTCTCAAATGTTATTTTGCCTTATATCTAATTAGACATATGAAATGTCTTATGTCATATAAGATGTCTCAGATTATAAAAAACAGCCAAATTATAAAAATAAAGGTTTTAATCCAACTGTAGGATTCTAAGTGTAAATGACAGATTCTCAGTAAAAAAAAACCTAATTTTGATAATACATCTGTGCCACTTTTTGCTTTTTACTTCCAACTGATAATTAATAATAAAGACTGTCAATTTGATCTTCTGCATACTTACATAATCATGTAGAAGATAGCACAATGTTATGTTGTTAAGCCCCTTAAACACAGCAACACCTATATCAATTGGAATATTGATATAAAATACTTTGCACAATATTAGGGATATTGGAGTGAAAGTCAACTGCAGTTTTTTAAAAAATATCCTTATTATTATAAGTCATGGAATTCGATATGTAATATATATAGACATACAATGGCTTCCGAATTAATATGGCCATATGTTGTTTCTAAGGAAAATCCATCTGTTGAAGATTACTTAGAATGGGCCCAAAATAAAACAGATCTCACATTCAGGTTAAAGTATAAACAAGTCTTTTTTTATTTACAAGCAATTATTAACTTTTGCACTGGAGTTTGTTTCAATAGGTCTTCATTAAGACTTGAACTAGACAAATGTTTGTACCAATTTGGTTTGTTTGGTGCTATTTTATTTACCAATTAATTGAAATTGCTGATAAAGAACAATGACTATAATTGAAGCCTGAAGTTTGCAAGCTGATTCAAAAAAAAATTGTAATTTCTTGATCTAAACTTTCAAATTAACATCAAGGCCATAATGCAATACTTGAAAAAATTAACAAAATGCTCAAATTGTTAATTTCTTCTACACCTTTACAATGGCATTAGGAAATTGCAGTGTGTAACTGTATCAAATTTGATAGATTGTATACTAACCTCTTTAATGTCATTGAATATTTTAAAAGTAAAATATACAAATTTTGTACACATCCTAACTTTATTGCTGAATTAAATCGATTTTGAGTTCAGATAAGAAAGATACAGTTTGTAAATCCAAATGTCTCTAATTATGTTTTTCATGATATTGGCCATGAATAGATATTAAGCAAAGAAATAAAAAAATCCAGTAAAATTGCACAGATAAAAAAAATAGACTTTCTTAAAGCAAGATAAATTAAAAAAACATTGTTAAGTACTTAAAAACCAATTCCAGTAATAAGTAAAGAAGCAGATTATCAAAAAATGTAAATCTGTTAATAAAATCACAACTATTATCTATTATTAACTCTCTAATATCTCTTTTAAATGATTATGTTTTTGAAGCTTATCAAGTTAATTGTATAACAGCCTAATAAATATCCTTTAAGAAGTTAGAAATATATTGTATTGTGTACAGTTTTGTTTACATTGGATTGGGTGCATTATTATTTATAATTGGCATTTTTAAAACATGATATGTTGAGTCTAGGTCCAAATTTCTATTCTGCATGATTATGTTTGGATTATGAAAAGCATTCAACATGGATTTATTTGCCCCAAAAAAGTTGATTTTTAATATATTTTTAAAACTATTAGTCAAACTTTTGCTTACTAATACTAAATATTGGTCGAATAATGAATATAATTGCTAGTATGGAGCCTTTTTTTAATTGCAGATGCCAAAGTTGGTATGAAAATGTATTTATTGGGTATATATTGGAATCCTCATGCTCTGAGTTTTATTACTGGTTATATTTCTTTTTCTAAGAAAAGGTAAATTCAAACTTCGTTTCCAGTTGATTTGCTTAAGCAATGTCCTATTAACAAACTTGTTCCTGGAGGATCCCATTGGGCCATTATTCTTGCTTATAGGTCTGTTAATTCCTTCTCCCAATATGGAGAAAAAGTAATCTCATTAGCCAAAGTTTGATCAAGAGTAATTTCATCAATATCTGCAGCAACAGCCTCCAAAGCACTACTAGCCTCTGAAGCACTACCAGTCTCCAAAGCACCAAGAGCAGTAGTACTGTATCATATGTTAACTATTATTAAAACTCTCATAATATCCACAAACAATAAGCCAGATATAATAGTTTTGTCATTGTCTTTTAATGGTAATGGCAGCTTATAAAGAAGAAGAGTAATTGAATATTATAATATTTCAGAAATTTTGTTTAGTATTCTACAATTATTTCCAGAAACTTTTCTAATTTTTTTTACTATCATAAAAAGAATAATTTTCATTGACAAATTGGGAAATTTTTCTAACTGTACATGTCTAATTAAATATGAGATGATATCTGATGTTTATATCTAATATTATATAATTATAGTGTGACTATAGAAAGTGGAAATTACTTATATTCTGCTATCATATTTGTGGAGATAGGAATTATAAGGAGATATATATAGTAAAAGTAACTATAAAGAGATAATATTATATATAAATGGTTTTGGCTTTTAAAAAAATGTGATTATAAGAAGATAGTGACTATAACCAGAGGGACTATAAAGAGAGTTTATTGTACAGCCAAAAAAGAAATTGACCAACTTAGCTTTAAAAGCATTTTTTGAGATAATAATCTCTCTTTGATTAACTAAAGGTAGAATCCTAATACTGTTTTTTCTAACCAGCACTGACTATTGAGTAAGAGCAGCTGCAGCAGAATAAAAGTCTTTAAACTGAATTATAGCATATTGTTACAAACCAGCAGGCTTCAACTTAACTAAAGTAACAACACCAAAAATATTAAGAGAGATTTTGATGTTATTAAAAAAAGTACCTAAAGATACATTACAAAGTACTGTTATGGTTAAAACTTATACTTCTTATTAATTATCACATGTATTAGCCACTAATGTCATATAAATTAACCATATTATTTTTAAATAGTGATTATTGATCTGATCAATGACTTGACCATTGATCTGATCATTGATCTGATTATTGACCTAATCATTAACCTGATTATTGACCACTTTTGACAGCTATATAAGTAATAAATCTCTTAGCTATAGAAAAGCATGTTTAAAATAATCAAAAATAAATAAAATAACAACTTTCATCTCAATTATTCTTTTATCACTAAATTTTCTTTCTCTACCTTCAAGTATCTGAACATCTTAGAATAAAAAAGTACTTGTTGGTTATTCCTTAACCTTTTCCTGAAACATATATGTGTAGTATTTGAAGATTATTGAATAAAATGTGACTGAAAAGCACATCTGATACTTGATATTGAATTTTAAAAATGCCAACATGAAGCATAAAATTATATCAAGTGTGATTATTTGTTAATAATATGGACTATCTCTTTACCTTCAGATTCTTCAGTTATCTTTGAAAAGTATAGTGACTAAGATATTTTATGAAACTGATCTTACACATTAAATCCATACTTATTTAATTTGTTCTTTGAAGTTGAAATCTATTTGACTCCTTTCATCACCTTACAATCCTATTCTCTCTTGCTATCTATTAGTTTATTATTCCAACCTGTAACATAAAAGTGGTGCTCTCTGTAAGATTGTCAAAATCCACTTTGTTTTCTATTGTATGGGTGATTATTTATACCTGCCACAATAATCAGAAAAACATTTTGAAGCACACAACAAAAATAATCTAGACTTTATTGAATTCAATCTTTTGTCCTCCTGCTTGATTCGCTTCTCCATTGAAGATCAATCCAGTAGACAATTCCAAGATTTTTGGAACTGGTTCCTGAACAAGCATTCAGCTGAAATCTACACAGCCTATATAACTTATTACTTTGATCAAACTTATTTTGAAGACAACTTTGAAGAAAGAAACAACAGCATCAATCAACTTTTATACTCCACAATCTTTGAACAACAGCTCTCTGATTCCGAATATCTGAATCATCAAATCCATATTTGAATTGCTGCCCATCAAGCAACTGAAACTCCCTTTGAAACAGAAGAAGAAAGCTACCAAACTGCCCTTGTTTTTGACTTTTTATCAAGTGAATTAGACTTATCTACACAAACAGTTATCTCTGAACCAATGACTAATAACCCCATGCAAGCAAACATTCTGGTCGCCCTCCAAGGTATACAAACTGCTCTACAAAGAAAAAACAATACCCCACTACCACTATTTAGAGGTAATGCACAAGATCCAATTGAATGGTTGGATGATTTTAAAAGAGCTGTCACAGCCAACTAGTATGATAAAAAATACAAGTTCCAAATTGTTGGTGGCTATCTCCAAGACTCTTCTGCTACCTGGTTCTTACAAGAAACAGATGCCAATGCTCAACACCAAATAATCAGATGGACACCAACCAATACTGGAGAAAAAAATACCTCTTTCATTATCCAGTTTGAGACCAAGTTCAGAACTCCAATATTAATATCCAAATGATGCATGGAATTGAAAAAAAGAATCCAAGACTCTGGAGAAGTAGTGACTGAATATGCCAAAGCTATTAGAAAGCTAATCAAACATGTAAACTCTGAAAGAAACTGGACAAAAGAGCAAAAGATCTATTTCTTCACAAAAAGATTAAAAACTGATTTATCATATGCTCTTTGGCCTCTCTTGACTTTAAAAGACAACCTAACAATGAACATGGCTATTGAACTGGCACAAAGAATAGAAGATAACCAAAGGATACATCTGAAATTTACTCTTCTAGTTTTTGCTTCTGCTCCTATTATTGCTCCTGCTCCACAAATGGCTGCTATCTTTTTTGCTGCCCAAACTCAAAATTCAAATAAACAGTTAATAGATAGGCTTACAGCAAATCTTGTCTGGCTACTGAAACTTTTAGTCTAAGCAGTTAGAGAAAATCAACAACCCCAAAGACCCAGATTTGAACCCTACTTCAATCAGTCCCAACAACTATCATATCAAAGACAGCAAAATCATGGCCCATCTGTATGCTATCACTGTGGATTAACTGGACATTTTTCAAAAAAATGTAACAATTCTCTATTGTTCCTTCCAGCTCCTAGAAATAATGACACCCAGAATAACAGACCCAACAATAATAATATTCCCAATCCAAAACCCAACCATGTTAACATCAATTTCTTTGAAGAAAATTCCCTAGTAGAAGCCACTGTTTATCAGCCTTTAAACTGGTAGATGCATCTTCAAAGAGTGAGAGTGCAAGCCAACCAGAAAAAAACTCTTTTTATGTTTTTAACCTAACTAATGATAATCATGACATGAATGAACTAGCAATTAATACTTCTGAACCAACAAGAAAAAAAAAAAAAGCCAAGATTGATTTCGTTATAGATCCAAAGAAAGCCTCCACATCAATTGCTAATAACAATAAGCTACCAAAAGCTAAAGTTTTTAAAAATCCTCTAAAGTTAGAATCTTCAAAAATTGTACAAAAATCTGGACCATATTCTGTTGTCAAAGATCTCATAGAAACTCCTGCTTATATTATCTTTAGCCAGTTAATGACTCATCCTTAATTTAGAAAAGATCTTCACAAATCATTAATACCAAAGAAAAAAACACCAAAAACCAACAAGTGCTCTTGTTAAGTTAAACTTGCTAATAACAGCAATGTCACTCC
Organism: Geosiphon pyriformis; assembly: GCA_016748015.1. Taxonomy (NCBI): domain Eukaryota; kingdom Fungi; phylum Glomeromycota; class Glomeromycetes; order Archaeosporales; family Geosiphonaceae; genus Geosiphon; species Geosiphon pyriformis. The sequence goes on along the minus strand of JAAOMT010000128.1, from coordinate 635,641 downwards.
TCTGATTTGCAAAGCCCAAGTGGCTGGCTATTTTATTGATTTGATCCTGAACAGTAAATCATCTGTTAGTGTTATTGCCAAACACTTTTTAAAAGCAATTGGCAGAAAAATTGATGAACTGTCCACAAAACCAATAATCAATGTACATGGTGACAAAAAAAAAGGTCTGGGCATAGCCAAAACTGTTCCTGTTCGAATCAATGGCATCAGCATTAAAACTGACATGGAAGTATCTGAAGCAAAAAAATACATCATAATAGTTGGCAATGAATGGCTCAAGAAAGCAAAAGCTTTGCTTGATTATGAACTCTGTGAACTAACCATCAGATGTGGTGAGAAACCCATTGTGGTTAAGTGCTATTATTGGACAACTCCTTTAGTAACCTAACAGAACCAGGAAAAAAAACAATCAGATGAATCAGATAATGATAAGAACGATGATAATGAAGATTAAAAAGAACAAAAAAAAACTGCTGAATTTGCCTATATTATCTTTACCAGCAATGGCAAGCCACTAGACAATATTAAAGCTGACAAAAAAGAAATTATGATAAATAGCAAGCTGATTTGCTGGTCCTACTATGATATCCTTAGAAGAACCTTTGACAAAAAACCTTGCAAGAAAGCCAAATACAGTTATTGGTAGCATGGCTCTTGTGCACAGTGCTGGTGTAATAAACCTTTGTATTTACCAAGTGATGAATGCAAATCCTGTCTAATCTATTACAAAAATTGAGAACCAATTAGCTTAATACCTTGAAAAGAACTTAAAGAAATACAAAAGTCCTTTAAAATGAACTACCTGAAATCCAATTATTAGTTGTAAAACAAAGAGAACCTTCCCCTAAAGAAAAAAAAGTGGACATCAAAAATCTGTTGGCTAGAAATAGCCCAGTTATCTCAAAAAAAGGTGATACCTCTGGACGAACCTATGTAATACAATAAACTATCACCACAAAAGAAACTTGCTCCATCTATTTGAAGTCTTATCAATCTAATTAACACAATGATAAATTTATCAAGAAAGAGATAAACCAGATGAAAAATCTTGGATTTATACAAGAAACCAAGAGTAAATAGACTTTCCCAGTTGTAGTAATATCCAAAAAAAGTGGAACCCTACACTTCTGTGTTGACTACTGCCAACTAAATGCCATTACTATAAAAGACATGTACACACTTCCCAAAATTAATGCAATGCTAGATAAATTTAATAGTGCTGCTTTCTTCTCAACCATTGACTTAACTGCTGAATTTTGGCAAGTAGAGATGGATCCAGAAAGCAGAAAGAAAACTGCTTTCATTACCAAGTATGGCATTTATGAATTCACAGTTATGCTTTTTGGTCTTATCAATGCTCCTCCCACCTTTCAACATCTAATAAATAAAGTGTTTGAATCAGTAAAAGAAAACTTTGTTTTGGTTTACTTGGATGACATAATGGTATATTCAAAAATCTGGGATGAACACCTTAAACATTTACAGAAGATTTTTGATCTGCTCAGAAATGCTGGCCTTAAGATCAACTCAATCAAATTTTTCTTTGGATGCCAATCCACCCAGTTCCTTAGTCATTTTATTACAAAAGATGGAATCTTTTTTGACCCAGCTAAAGTTGAAAAAATTCAAAACATTAGACAACCAATGAATGTTTCTAAACTACACTTTTTCCTTGGTTTGGCCTCTTATTATTGCAAATTTATTAAGAATTTTTCCAAAATTGCCTTTTCTCTCAATCAGCTATTTAGAAAAAATGTCAATTATTACTGAGGCACTCATCAACAAAAAGCTTTTGAAATTCTGAAGGAAAAACTTGTTATTAAACCAATTCTTAAGCAACCAGATCTGGATCAATCTTTTATTCTTTACATTAATATATCTGACTATGAACTTGGTGCTATTTTTTTACAGAAAAATGAAAATAGCAGAAAACATGCCATAGCATATGTCAGTAGATCCCTCACACCAGCAGAAAAGAATTATTCAGTTACTGAACAAGAATGTCTAGTAGTAGTTTGGGCTACTAGCTATTGGGATCAATATCTTCTTGGTGCAAAATTCTTAGTAGTAACAGATCATCAAGCCTTGGTTTGGCTGCACAATAAAAAAAAGCTGGAACACAAACAAATAACTCACTAGATATTCTATTTGGATGAATTCAACTATGATATTCAACACTGCAAAGGAGCAAATCATCAAAACACTGATGCTCTCTCTAGACTTATCATTTAGTAATAGTACAATCTCTCAAACCAAACCAACTTAATTATTAGTAACTCCTTCACAAACAAACACAATAATAGACTTGGACAACTACTCTGTCTTAATAAAATTTTTGGGTAAAGGACAATACCCACTAGAATATACTTGACAGCAAAGAGAAAATTTGCGAAAACAATTAAATTTTTATTTGATTTGCCAGAACCAATTATACAAAAAAAACAGAAAAAATCCTAACTGTCTCTAGAGAGTCATCAGATTTAAAAAATGAGAAATTGTAATATACAATATGCACACTGACTCATTAGCTGGACACTTTGGAAAAACAAAGACAATTCAAAAAACTTTAGCTTACTATTATTGGCCTATCTTGGAAAAAGACATTGCTAAATATATTAAAACCTGTGACATTTGCCAAAGAAGAAGCAAACCCATTCACAAAGAAAATATTCATCCAATCTCTGTTGGTTAACCATTTGACAGAATTGGTATAGATATTGTTGGACCTTTAACAATAACTTCTAATGACAACAGAGACATTATTACAGCTACCGACTATCTTACAAAATGAGTAGAAGCAAGAGCCATCCCAGACTAAACAGTAGTCTCAATAGTCAATTTCATTTATAAAGATATCATTTGCCATCATGACTGCTCCAAAAAACTTTTATCTAATAGAGAAAGAGCTTTTTTCAGTACACTGGTTGAAAAACTTTGTAAAAAAATGGGAATATGTCATAAATTTTCCTTTTCTTATTACCTCCAAACAAATGGCCTAGTGGAACATTTTAATAGAACACTATGTGAAACTCTAGCCAAGACCAGTGAAGAAATAAACTTATGGGACAAAGTACTGTCTTTAGCTTTGTTTGCTTATAGAACTATAAATTATGACATAACAAGTTATAATCTTTTTTATCTGCTTTATAAACACATGACAACACTATCAATAGAAACTAATATTAAAACAATACTTTTTGAAGAGATCACAATAAGAAATTACAAAGACATTTTGCAAAAAAAACTTGGTACCATTCTTAACTCTTTAGTAGAAGCACAAATAATTGTTTTTGAAAAGATAAAACAGTTTCAAGAAAAGCTTAAGAAAAAAAAAACCTATAAAACACTCTCTTTAAGTGTCAGTAACTTGGTACTAGAATACTGTTCTGACAGAGACAATGTTTATGGTGATAAGTTCTCTAGCTAATAAAAAGAACCCTTTATAGTCAACAAAGTTTTGAACAATAGTTCTTATATTCTTCAAAATCAATTCAGAACAATCTTTAATGATCATTCTGTTCACAATACACAACTCAAAAAATATCATAAACAACCTGATTGGCTGTCTGTTGTGGTAATACCAACTCAAATAATCAGCAAAAATCAAGTATAAATAAATGCACTATCTCCAAAACAGAGATATTTTTAATTGATATGAACAATTATTTTCTGGATCAAAACATTTAAAATGCCTTTTATACTCTCCATGAGTATTGGATCAAAAACTATCCAAATGCTACTTTGACCATTGGAAAACAAACCACTATAATTGATAACAGTAGAACACATACTGTTATTAGACCAAAGAAAACTATTACTAAAAGAGAAAAAATTGGTAGTGTTACAGGTTGAAGTAACAAGCTAATAAATAGTAAAGGAGAACAGGATTGTAGAGTGATAGAAATAATTAAAAAAAATTTAACTTCAAAGAGCAAATTAAATAAGTATGGATTTAATGTGTGAGATCAGTCTCATAAAATATCTCAGTCACTATTCTTTTCAAAAAGTAACTGGGAAATCTGAAGGTAGAGGGATAGTCTGTATTGTTAACAAATGATCACATTTGGTATAATTTTATGTCTTACATTGACACTCTTAGAATTTAATATCAAGTATCAGATGTGCTCTTCAGTTACGTTTTATTCAATAATTTTTAAATACTACACTTATATGTTTCAAGAAAAGGGTAAAAATTAACCAACAAGTAATCTTTTATTCTAAGATGTTCGAATACTTGAAAGTAGAGAAAAAGAAATTAGTGATAAAAGAATGATTGAGATAAAAGTTGTTATTTTATTTATTTTTAATTATTTTGAACATGCTGTTACAAGTGAGTCTTTGGGGTGTTGAGTGAATAACAAACCCATAACTTGGTGCTCAAAGCAATGGGTAATGATAATAATCTGAAAGTATTTTATTTGAAGGTTTTCTAATTGAGTTCTTTGTATAATAGATAAAGATTCAATGGTAACAGTTTATCAGTAGTTTCCTGAAATCATAGTTTCGTCAATTGCTTGCTCAGCTTGAGGGTTAATGATTCTCCTGATATGATATCCTCCATAAGTGTATACCAGTACTGTTTCCTGATGTCAGTTCCTCCATAAGTCCTCCAAGAATAAGTATTGTTTAAGTAAATTTATTCCTCTATAAGTCCTTCAAAAGTAATTCCTTTAATCAAGTTAGTAGACAACAAAGAAAATAAAGAAAAAATAAAAGAGAAAATAAGAAATAAGCCAAGGCAATTTACAAGTTAATATCCCATCAATAGCTGTGATCAAGAGCTATTGTTCCAGTGTGGTTAAGTATCAATTACTATCAACATGAAATGTTGATAATGGCAGCAGGTTTGAGATAACAAACAGTTATTTATTTCTGGTTTTGGAAAGTTGTCTAGATAAAATCTAAACTGAAGGGTCTCACTAAAGGATTCTTTTTTTTTTTGTAATTTTAATAATTATGATTTTGCGAGTTTAATTAATTCTATGAGTCTAATTGATTCTGTGAATCAATTGACTCTAAGTCCTATTGACTAATTTTCTAACTCTTAATACTACTGCTATACATACATATTTAAGATTCCTTAATTCCTCAATTTTTCATGTCAGGAATCCTGGAATTCCTGGAATTCTGCAATTCCTTTGAGAGGAATCTTAGAATTCTGGAATCCTGTGATTCCTTGTGTGAGAATTTTGCAATTCCTAAAATCTTGCAATTCCTTTGAGAGAAATCCTAGAATTCCACATTTACTATGTTGTTACCAGTAAAATTTTAGCTATTAATTAGCATGAAATTACCCTTATAATTCTTATAATTAATTAATATATTAATATTATTTCAAATTATCATTTATTATTTAATCAATTATCACATATCACGATTCAATTAAAATAATCTAATTAGTATAACAAAAAGTAGGATGATCAAATTACACAATACTCTGAACTTTGTAATATTCAAAAATTCGCCGAAATTATGAATAGTTCACCCAAATTAATTAATAGTTTAGCAAAATAACTTGTAGTTCATCAAAATGTATCTTTAGTTCGCCAAAATTTGAGCAAAGAAAAAAAGTGCAAGTTTATAGACTAGTACTACAACAAGTTGTATAAAAGAAGAGCTTTTTTCTTCAAGAAAATGTATCTTACTTTAAATTTATTACTTAGAACCATTCCTATACACACAAAAAGAAATAAATATCAAATAATTTGAAAAACCAAATTTTTAAATTATTGCACTTGGAAAATCCTCAAAACCCAACTAACGTTTTGAAATTGATTAGCTACCAATTTCAGTAAACTGTTAGTGACTCCAGGCCTGAATAGAAAACGTTTCCCTTGATAAAATCCTATTTCTTTTATATTTCTTTTATTTTTTTTTTTTTTCTTATTACAATCATTAGGGTAGCCTACAGACGAGATTCTTGTAGAAAAGTTGACTTTCACAGCAAAGTAACTACACATTTTTTTAGTGAGCTTCCAGATAAGCAATTCCTGGGAAAGAGTTGACATTTACTACAATGTAACTACATAAAATAACTGCAAGGAATTGGCCATTCCACTTATAAGCCCAGCAGTTCAAATTATAGGAGATAATTTGAAGATAAATTCAGTTACTGGAGGTTCAACTACTTCCTGAGAACGTGAATTCACAGCAAATCAACATTACCAACATTTAAGAAAAGAGACCCAAAAACCTCTGGTAACATTTGGTGCTCTCCCATGGAAATAACACAGCAACAACAAATTCAAAGTGGTAACCACACCAGACACAGCAACTCTAGAGTATTACCAGTTAATTTACACCCACTGCAAGCAAAGATTCAACATTTCAGACGAAATTGAAGTTGTCAAGAAATCAGTATACCAATACATTAAAAACCACATCAACAATTATCTTTTTGGAAACTACAACATTTTAGAAGTTAGAAGCAATCTCTACAATAATTTAGTGCACTATTCACAATTGAAAACAGAAAACCTAAACAGTGAAACACTTGCTACCTACCTCCAAGAATTTAATTTTAACATTATTGTGTATTGTGAAAAAAAATACTCAGTACAGTCTAAATACTTTTTTGACTTTGAATCAGAGACAGAAACAAGCAACAAAGGCAAACAAAGATTGAAGCAATACTCAAGAACCACTCCAAACACTCTAACACTACAAAAGACAACTGCCAAACACTTGCGAACATCTAAACAAGAAACCAGTGTCAAATTACCACTTTCTATTACACTATTTCCAATTTTACTTGTTCAACCACAAACACCAAATTCACCACTCAACCGCTTCTCCAGACCAGAAGATTTTCAGTTACTTAGAAACCCTACCCAACAGCAGGAACCAATATCAACAAGTGCCAATATCATTGATTACTTACAGGAAAACGAAAGTAATCATTTAGAAAGCTTGGAAAGTGAAGAAACTGAATCAGAACCAAAAGAAATTACAGAAAACAAAGAAGAAATGGCAACTGCTTACATTGCAAAAATCCCAGAATTCACTGGTGAAGACAATGATACCAGTCCTCAAGAATGACTTGACAAAGTTCAAAAAGCAGGAAATGCAAATGGTTGGATTGCAGCAAGAATGCTCAAAGCAATTCCCTACTTTTTCCAAAGAACAGCAGGAAAATGGTTTGAAAATTTAGAAGAACTATTTGAAAACTGGCAAACATTCAAAGATGCTTTTCTATAACAATTTACTGACAACAATACCTCTATCACTCTCAGAAACCACTTTCACAATATTAAACAAGAAACATCTGAAACTGTTATAACCTATCTTGGAAGATTTAACAAACTTCTCAGACGAATCCAACAATTGGAAACCAATGACTACTATTTTGATGCTCAAATTCTGGATCAGTTTATAGCAGAGTTAAAAGACAAACTGATTAAAAAAGTCTGTCCACATGCTCCAGCAGACTTAGCAACTGCTATTAAACATGTAAAGAGCTATGAAATGGCAATGGAAGAAGCAAATCACATCAAGCTTGTAAACCTTGCAATTGGAGAAACCAGCTCAACAGCTGAAGAAAAGATAGACCAACTCACAAAAAAAGTTGAAAGCTACTTCACAAACCAACAACAACAGCAACAACAATCACAAAGGTATCAACCCCCACAATGACACAACCAAAACAATTTTGGATCACCATCCAAAAACCAACCTCAAAATTGTTATTATTGTGAAATTCCAGGACACTGGAAATGAGATTGTAGGAAATTACAAAGAGACCAACAAAACAGGAGTAATCAACGTTACTCTTCACCACAACAATCCTATTACCAATCTCCACTACCAACCTATTATTCACCAAGACCACAAAATCAAAACAGTTACTATTCATCAGCTCCACAACCAATGCAGCAACAATATCAGCAACCTTTACCAATTCAGCCATATCAGACACCACCCACTCAACAATATCAAGTACCAGCAAAAAGATTGGTTCAACATAATCAATTCACATCCCAAAATCAATTGCAGAGTAAAAACAACAGAATCAATCCAAATAACCAGTTGGTTCCCCGAAATTCTGGTCAGCATAGACCCAATCACTATCACACTCAACTCAGTTATCTTACAATACTAAAGGAATCGGATTTTCAACAAACTGCACTTTCTGAAGGTGAAGTTGTAACACCAAGATCAAACCCTTCCAACCACATCATTCCATCAGCTCAAATTGCCCAAAATGCCAATCTGTCAGATATATTTTCATTTGAATTTGAAGCAAATGAATCACCATTTTTGCTTAGTAATGCAGCAGTCAATGAACAGAAAGCAATTACTGCTATGTACACAGAAGCTACAGTAAAAGGAAAACCCATTTGCTTAATCTTAGATAGTGGATTGGCTGGAAGTATCATCACTTACCAGCTGATGCAACAACTCAAACAAAATGTAGACAGACCAGCTCAAACAGTTATTGTCACAGCTGATAGTATGAAGAAGACTCCAGTAAGAGAAATTGATAATTTCCCCTTTACAATTGATGGAATCACCATTCTAGTTAAAGTTCTTATTATGAATGCATTCTAATATCAAGCTCTAGTCAGAAATAATTGGCTTCTCAAGGCCAATACAAACCTGAACTGGGAAACTCAAGAACTTAAACTCTCATACCAAGGACGATATACCATCATATCTACAATCTGTGGTACCTTTAACAAACAATCAAAAAAAGCTCCAGTATTTGAATTTGAAGAAAAGAAGGAAATGCCACTCACTGAAACCTACATGGCTTTTAGATCACCATCCAATTGGGCTGAGGAAACAGAACAAGAGATTTTTGAAGAATCAAGGGAATGGAAGAAAGTTAGATATTCCACACCAGAACCACAAAAAGAACCACCATACATTTCACTAAAATGCAAAGATTGCAAAAAGAAGCTTTCATCTTTGGGAGCCTATATTTCCCCAGAAGAAGAATATGAAACTTGCACTTGTTACTTCTGTAAAACATGTTATAAAGAACGATTTGGATCTCCAAAGAGAAGTGGAAAATGGGACAAAACTTCTTGTCTTACATGTGGAGAAATGCTATCAGAAGAATGCAATTGGATTGATGTAGCAATAAGAGGAGAAGTATGTAATCAAACCTGTCAATATGCTCTATTAATTTCGGAAAAAGTCAGAAGAGGAACACCATTTGATGCAGCATACAACAGTGCTCTCAATAAACTTTACCACTACTCTCATGATGCTGAAATAATTTTTGACCTAGCAATAACATTGATCAATGAAGCCACCCAAAAAGACGTCTACCAAATGAAAAAACCTGAATATATTGAGTATACCATGGAATTAGCTGGATTTGATTATAAAGATGAAGTAGAAACCTACTACCAAATTGCAAGCCACACATATCTGACCAAAGAAGCTCAAATTCAACGATTAAAACAAATAAACATTCAATTGTGTGAAGAATGTGTTATGCCTTGTGATGACCAATGGTGTTTAGAATGTTATGCTCTTAGCATTTCTCTGCCAGATGAGAATGATGAAAATGAAATCGAATTTGGAGTATCTGAACTAGTAGAAAAACTACCAACCACCCCTATCTATCTTCTTGAAAAGCAACCACCTCTACAACTTAAATATTTTGACAACCATGGCCAAGGAATCAAACCAAAAAAAGCACACGAAATTGATGCTGGATATGATCTAAGATACTTAGGAAAAGATACTTTGGTTCTCCAATCAAAGTTCTTAACAAAAATCAATCTCAAAATTGCTCTTGAAATTCCACCAAGAGCAATGGTTCAAATTGCCTCCAGATCATCATTGGCAAGCAAAGAAATCAATATTAGAGGAGGAGTTATAGATGCAGGATACACTAGAGATATTACCATTATGTTACAGAATGAGACAGACAAACCATTCAAAATTGAACATGCTGAAAAAATTGCTCAAGCAATTTACTTATCCTTAATCAATATTTCGGGATTACAATCAGTAACAACAGAGAACAATTGGAAAAAAGTGAAAGAGGAACTCAAGGTTTTGGTTCAACTGGACGATTTACAGTTCCAGTAAACATAGCTCTTAATACACAAAATGAATCTCACCAGATTCTTCAACTTCCTTAGCCAATTACCATTTCCCCTTTTGAAGAACATCACGAAATTTATACTTGCTCAAAACCCACCACCACACAACAAATCTTTGAATCCAATAAACAAATCTGTTTGAAGCATGAAATCTCAATTCCAAACGTTTATATTCCCAAAAGAATGAGAAAATTTTGAGTTACATTCTACAATCTCAATAATTACCCTATTGTTTTATTAAACAAACTAGAGATTGGAATCATACACAGCAATATTTTTCAAGATGAAAACCCTCAAATTGTTTCTAATTTTATCAAAATTGTAAGACACACTCTACTCCCAAATCCAAATATCATTCCCACTACTGAAAACTACCACTTTGTGGAAGAAAAACTCTCTTGAATCAACATGGGTCCCTTAAAACCTCAACAACAAAAACAATTGAAACAATTGATAGCTGAATTTGCAGATATATTTGCAAAAGACAACAATGACTTGGGAAAGACAGACATTGTTCAACATCAAATCCATACAGAAGATGCCCCACTAAAACGTCAACAAGCTTATTAAGTGCCACCTGCCAGCCACCAATTTATCAGAGAAGAGGTCCAAAGAATGCTCAATAATGGATTGATTCAACCATCAAGAAGTCCTTGGGCCTCACCAGTAGTTTTAGTTAAAAAGAAAAACGGAAAAATCAGATTCTGTGTTGATTATAGACAACTGAATAGTGTTACAATTAGAGATGCCTACCCTCTTCCAAGAATTGATGACATGCTAGATGCTCTAGGAAAGACCAAGTTCTTCTCAACTCTAGACTTGGAAAGTGGATACTGACAAGTCGAAATAGACCCAAAAAACCGACCCAAAACAGCATTCACCACCCAAAAAGGAAACTATGAGTTCAATGTTATGTCTTTTGGACTCTGTAATGTACCAGCAACATTCCAACAACTCATGGATGTTGTATATAAAAGACTCTTATGGCAATCAGTAGTTGTTTACCTTGATAATACTGATGTGTATTCACCAAGCTTTGAAGCCCATCTTATTCATCTGCAAGAAGTTTTTCAATGATTACAGAAAGCAGAATTGAAGTTGAATATTGAGAAATGTCACTTTAGAAAAACAAGCTTAATCTTTTTTGGACATATTGTTAGCAAAGATGAAGTCAAACCAAACCCTGGAACAATTAGTGCTGTTAAAAACTTCCAAATCCCAAAAAATACCACAGAGCTATGAGGATTTGTAGGATTAGCCTCTTATTACCGAAAATTTATTAAAGGATTTTCAAAAATTGCCAAACCACTCAATTATTTCACCAATAAAAATGTGCCATACAAATGGACTGAAGAACAACAAAAAGCATTTGAAACTCTTAAAACAAAGCTGAAAACAGCCCCAGTTCTTGCTTATCCAGACTTCAACAAACAATTTCAACTAGCCACTGATGCTTCACACATAGCATTTGGTGCCATCTTATCACAAGTAAATGAAAATGGGCAAGAACAAGTCATCACTTATGCTAGTAGAACACTCAAACCAACAGAACTAAAATACGAATTAGAAGCTGCAGCAGTTATTTGGGTTCTTAAATATTTTCAACAATATCTGAAGAATGGAAAAGAATTTGACATAATAACAGACAACATTGGCCTCAAATGGCTCAATAAAAAAAAACTGAACAAAGTGCCAAACAGTCTTGATGGAATGACTTACTAGCAGACTACAGATATGTTGTACACCACAAACCAGGAAAACTACATACCAATGTTGATAGCCTTTCAAAAATGAGACAAAATTAATACCAACAACAATTTTACCACAACTTACCAACTTATCAACAAAATAACCAAACAAGAATAGATCCCAGAAATTACAGCAATCTTAAAAATTATTTGAAAACTCTTACCATGCCAGAAAACTGGTCTCCAAGTGAAAAACATCGTTTACAACACCAATCAAAACAATATTTCATATACCAGAACAAAATCTATTATAAAAATCACAGAAATCCAAACCAACCATTCAGATTAATACAAGAGAATAAAAAAGAAACAATTTTATACAACATGCACACAGATCCGTCTTCAGCACACTTGGGAAGAGATGGAACAATTCAAAGAACTCTTGAACATTATTTTTGGCCTTACATGCAAAAAAACATTCAACAATATGTAGAATTTTGTGATAGTTGTCAAAGAAGAGAAGGAATTTGCTCTACAGAACCTTTAAATTCAATCAAAGTTGGACAACCTTTTGACAGAGTTGGAATTGATTTAGTTGGACCATTACCTATCACAACCCAAAGAAATTGTTATATTGCAGTTGCAGTGAATTATCTTACCAAATGGCCTGAAGCTAGAGCCATCCAAAGAGCA